>CM076578.1:281175314-281398855 GCA_034641835.2 Pinus albicaulis | reverse complement strand
AGAAAAACATGGTAAAGGAAAACAATTTGAAAAGAGGAAGAGTTATTATGCAAATGAAGATGATGATGAAGTGTCCAGGGAAGATGAAGAAGATTCTGACCAAGCTCTACAAGTGCTCATGGCAAAGAAGCAAAAGAAGAAGGTTACTCGAGGAAAGGAGATACCTCAGAAATCATGTATAGCAAAAAATTGAAGAAGATGAAACAGATTCTGACGAAGCTCTACAAGTGCTCATGGCAAAGAGGAAAAAGAAGAAGGCTACTCGAAGCAAGGAGATATCTCAGAAAATTGAAGAAGATGAATCTGATAGTGATTTGGGCCCTTATAATCTTCTTTGTGCAAGCAATGGTGTAGAAAGTGAAAGTAAAGTTGTGGATCTAGAACAAGCTATCAAGATCAAAGTTGAAGAACAACAAAAGGAAATTGATAAGAAAGATTCTATCTACAAAGAGATGATCTCTCAAATGAAAGATAAAATAGAAATGTTGAATGGACAGGTGGACAAGTATCAAAGGTTTCATACTTATGCATCCAATCAAATTAAAGAACTAGAAGCAGAAATCAACGATCTAAATGCAGATCTCGAAAAATCAAGCAAGAAGAATGAAGGACTTGAAGCTGCAATCATCTCTCTGCAAGCAGATCTTGAAGCATCAAGTAAGAAGAATGAGGAACCTCTACAACCATTTGAAAAGGAAGGTCTTGAAGCAGAAATCATCTCTCTCAAAGAAGATCTGGAAAAATCAAATAAGAAGAATGAAGAGCTGCAACAAACATGTGAAGAAAACGAAAATTGGTTGAAATAAGAGATTCTAAATCTGAAGGATCAAGTAGAAGATGGAAGAAGGAAAGAAGAAAGCTTGATGAAGCAATGTCAAGCCTTGGAGGTTGAGGTAAACATTCTCAAAGGTAAATTAGAAGAAAAGGTTAAACTTTTGAGGTTTCAAGATAGTACTAACATTTTGGACAATATTCTGAGTAATCAAAGGTCTCCTGCTATCAAACTGGGTCTTGGTTTCCATGAAACTGTTAAAGGAGAATCTAGCTCACAAGGAAGTGCTAAAAATTCAGAGGATGTCAATGCAAAACCTGAAGTGTTGAAAGAAACAAAAGGTCAACCAAAAATGATGAAATCTCAAAGGAAATCAGTCAATAAAGTTGAATGCTTTAAATGTCATAATTATGGGCATGTTGCAGCAAATTGCAGGAGTAGATCATTTCAGCCTCAATCAAACAGTTCCTACATAGAAAGGTACTCTGGTTTCTTCAAGGGATATTGTTTTTCGTGTAACAAGTATGGAAATAAAGCAGCTGATTGTAAAAGGAGGAAGATTAGAAATACTCATTATGATTCTTATGCTTATTTCTCTGGACACATGAGATGTTATACTTGTAACAAGTATGGACATGTAGAAAAGGAATGCAGGATAAACAGATATGAGAAATTGGATAACTTCCAGCACACAAATAAGAAGTTCAAACAAATCTGGAAAAAGATGGAAGACCGATCAGAAACATAGGGAATTCTGACCCTACTGCAGTCATCCGCTCCTGAAGCTTACTTCTCTGATTTACTGCAGGAATGATGTGGGATACATTATGTGATTTAGTAATGTATCGTCACAGGAGGGAGCAATGTATGATGTCTCTCATGGTTGATTTGATTATTCTGGTTATATGTATTTCTGACAAAGCATCTGATATGAAGAAGACAGGTACAGGAAGTACAAGTTCAGGGTGAGAAGAAGGATTGTGGAAATTTTCTATGCTTCACTTTCCATACGCGGGTTAGTTGAACAAAAGTCACGTATACACGCGAGTTTCATCAGACACAGTCGCGTATGCATTGATGATAAGAGAATTTATATGCTAGCTGAAGATCTGGAGCAGAGGTTCAGGGGGAGTATCAGTCTGATTGTTAATAACTGTATTATTGACTCTGTATCAGCTTAGTTTCTCAGTTCTAAATAATGATGATATGATACATGGTTTCTTGTGTTGAAGATTGTGGATGAGTCCTGTTTTCTTGTTGATGAAGAGTATTCATGAGATGAAAGTCCTATAATTCAGAGATAAGGGCAGCCCATGCAGAGATTGTTGCTGATGACTTGCTGATGAACGTATTCAGGTTGCACAAGTTAAGATGGAGCACTGGTTCAGGGGGAGCAGCAGGTTGAATACTAATGATTGCATTGTTGGCAATATGACTACTTATTATTTGGTTTTTGTGATACTCATGCTCAAATGATGATGACTTGGTACATGGTTTTTTATGATGAGATTTTGAGCCCTGGTTGCTGATAAGTATCTTTTGTGCTCACACATGGATGAGTTGGATATCGTTTGATTCAGAAATAAGAATAGATCATGCAGAGTTTGTTACTATGGTTGAGATATTTTGCCTACATATGTTACTTCATGTTAAATCTTGAAGTTCATGGTGATATTGGACCACATGGATGATTGACACAGAGTTGAAAATAGTGTTCAGGTATGATAATCTCTCTTGGAAAGATTGTATTGATGCTGCAAAGAATCTGAAGGCTTGGTTACTAATGGGCTTTTGCTACAACCGGTGGATGACACTTGAAGACACAACTACACTGTTCTGTAGTCCAGGGAAGCATTCAAATATCTCAGAAAGAAGCTGAACACTGGCTTTTTCTCACAGAGGATCAGATCTAGTTAAAATTTAGAAGATGGCATTGGATACGCGGATTTCCTGAAACACAGTCGCGTATACGCGATTTCATGCACAGAAAACCGCGTATGAATGATTGCTGACAATTTTATGTTTGGAGTCAGCTCTCTTCAGCACAGCTGCAGTGCTGTTTGGTATCTCTGATACTGTTTGGTCTCTAGTGGTGTTCCAGTTCTCATAATTCTATTTCTAATGTTTTGATAAAGATGCCTTGATGAGTTGTTGGTGAAAGTGTTCAGGATGCACTAACTAAGGGGGAGCCTTAGTCATATGGAAAGGATGCTTTGATGCACAGATTCAGGGGGAGCATTAGTCTTGCTGAGTATAATGCATTTTTGGCATTATGGTGGTTCTGATATATGATCTCTCTTAAGGTCTTTTTGGTATTGGTTATGAAAATTCATATTTGTATTTTTGATGAAAAGGTCATGTTGAGACCCATGATGTAAAATTTGTAATATTCAGTCATGTAAGGACTTGTCAAATTTGTAAACCCACTTGGTTGGGTAGCTGAGTCAAATTTTTTAAACCCACTTGATTGGGTAGCTGAGTCAAATTTGTAAACCCACTTGGTTGGGTTGTTGAGCCTCATATGTAAATCCACTTGGTTGGATGTTTAATGTAAGTATGAGTCGTTGGTGATAGGAAGTTCATAGAGTCATGTACTTCATTGGAAAATTTGTTTGAAGATTCAACATGAACTCAAGGGGAGCTTGGTCGTAAAATTGTAATATTCAGTCATGTAAGGACTTGATAAATTTGTAAACCCACTTGGTTGGGTAGCTAAGTCAAATTTTGTAAACCCACTTGGTTGGGTAGCTGAGTCAATTTTGTAAACCCACTTGGTTGGGTAGTTGAGTCTCATATGTAATTCCACTTGGATGGATCTTTGATGTAAGTATGAGTCTTTGGTGATAGGAAATTCATAGATTCATGTACTCCATTGGAAAATATGTTTGAAGATTCAGCAAGAACTCAGGGGGAGCATGGTCACTTCAGTATATATCAGATCTGCAGAATGCTTCTTCCACATGAGGAGAAAAGTGGGAGAGTGTGTTGGTTTTTGATCCGCCCTTTGCCCTTGATGTCAAAGGGGGAGAGTGACATGGTGTTTGAATGAAGAGAAAGAATGGTGTCAAAAATGGAGAGAGTGACATGGTGTCATTGTATTTTTAATGTACCTATCTGTTGTGGTAACCAAACACCATCGTGGTTGCCATCAAGTCCAAAGGGGGAGATTGTTGGCAATATGATGCAGAGTGTTGTCCTTGATGGCAACCCACTGAATGAATATGAAGACATGAGACAGTTGACATGTGTTGTCCTTGATGGCAAACCACCTGATGAAGTTTGTCTTGATCTGATGGACTTGGTAAATGATGTAAATCTGATGTGATATGATGTTTGTTGACAGTATGATGTAGAGAGTTGTTCTTGAATGGCAACCCACCTGATGAAGATGATGGAAACTTACTTGATGAAGTTGTGCTTGATAGAATATATCTTGATGAACCTGTTTAAAGATGAAAATCTGATGTATCTACAGTGAGTACAGAAGGCAATGAAGAAAGGAATTCAGCATGTGCTAAATCTATGGTGAAAAGGGTATGTCTCAAGGAATACGGGATTTTCTTAGAGAAGTCAGCGCGTATGCACGCGTAAAGTAACGTTCCAAGTCCTGTATGGGAAAAAGCGCTCATAAAGTGAAAAACTGTGGTAACCACCATGGTATTGACCCATTGTATCGGGGTAATGATTTCGCCCAAATGAGACTCATTCAAAGATCAACACCAAGTGAAGAAGCTGGGCTCATGGTATTGTTTTGGCTCATGGTATTGAAAAAGGGGCTCATGGTATTGAAAAAGGGTAAACCTATATAAAGAGAAGAAATTCATTGTGCAAATCATGGGTGTGGGTGCAAGATGTCTGAGCTTGAATGAATACTTCTCTCTGAAGTAGATCTGAATGGAAAGGGTTACAGTTGAATGATAGATCTGAACGTATGATGCACCAATGATGAAGAAGGGGATCTAGATCTGAAATGTACTTGTATTTGCTAGATCTGCTTATGGAATGATTAGATCTGTGATGAGGCGAACATCTGTCTGAGGTAAAGGGTAAAATCTGAAGTGATGTATCTGTTGTGAAGAATTGCAATGACATAAAAGTCCGAAGAACCATACGCTAGTTTTCCGAAGAGGAAGCGCGTATACACGCGGCTTCGCTAAAGAGAAAGCGCGTATGCGCAAGGAATGGCCGAGGACTTGTACGTGCTATACGCTGTCGATGTGGACGGGCGCGTATATACGCGACATCGTTGAAAGGAAAGCGCGTATGCAACCTAGGGGTTGGTCAAGTCTCAGGGTAAGAAATGTCTGATCTGTTCTGCTGGTTTACAGATATCTGTCAGTGCGTTATATGTATCTGTTTCATGGTTGACTGTGCTTAAAAGTATGGAGTGGGTCCAGTCTGAAAATATGATGAAACATGGCCTGCAAGTTGTGTCCTAAAGGATGCTTTGGATCCAGTGTGAAAATTGATGAAACGTGGTCCATAGAGGTGCTGAGGGTTGTAGCCTTCAGTTAGGGGGTTGTAGCTCCCTTCCAGGTGAGGCTGGTAAACGAGATCAGGGGGTCGTAGCTCCCTTCCAGGAGAGGCTGGTAAATGAGAGCAGGGGGTCGTAGCTCCCTTCCAGGAGAGGCTGGTAAACGAGTCAGGGGGTTGGAGCTCCCTTCCAGGAGAGGCTGGTAAACGAGCGCAGGTGGGTGCCTGCGTGCTGGTCAAGTCTGCGCCAGCACATATGTTGTAAGATGTTTTCTCTATAATAAAATATTGAAGGCTGAGCAAACTGCAGCGGTGGTTTTCTCCCAATTTGGGTTTCCACCTAAAAATCCTGGTGTTCATGTGTGATGCTTTGTGTGATGGCTTATTCTGTTCTTACTACACATGTTTACTGTTTATTGAACATCCGATGAATGAATGATGGAATAATATAAGTGAAGATTTAATGACAGATCTAAATCTCTGTGTATACGCTAGTTTCATAAAGGGGATCCGCGTATATACGCTAGTTTACTGAAGGAAAGTAGCGTATGGGTTTTAAAGAATGAAAAGTAAAAGTTTTGAATATGCGGGAAGAATATCGATTCACCCCCTTCTCGCATTTTTCCCAACAAAGTGCATGAAATGCTTAAAGGAACGGCACTCAAAAAAATGAAAAAAATGACTACATATCTAAAGCTCTTAGAAAGGAAAGGGATCCATATTCTTCAGAGGGAAAACCAATTCTATGATGATGTTTTGGCCTCTTCAAATACACATGTAGATCACGAGTCATGGTTGATTGACTCAGGTGCATCCTTTCACTTCACTCTCCATAGGGAGTGGTTTTGCGAGTATGAGAAATATGATGGCGGCGATGTGTTCCTAGGGGATGATAGGAAGGCCAAAATCGTTGGACGTGGAAAGGTCAAGCTAAAGATGCAACGTGGAAGGATTAGAACACTTCCTAGTGTTCTGCACATTCTTGCATTGGCCAAAAATATGATTTTTGTAAGCAAGATGGATGATGCAGGTGTAAAAATAATGTTCGATAAAGATACCTGTAAGATGGTTTGGGGAGCACTGGTATTAATGCGGGGAGTTCGATTGGAACTCTGTACAAGCTTCAGGGCAGCACTATTATTGATGGGTACAATAGTTCTATGGTTCCCGAAAGTGGAGCGGAAAGCCTAGCGGTCTCTAGAGAAAAGACCATGCTATGGCATCAAAGGCTTGGACATATTGGAGATAAGGGTCTTCGGATACTGCATGGAAATGGTATGGTAGAACTTATGTCCAATATCTCTCCGGATTTTGATTTCTCGTGGAACATCGTGTGTATGGGCTAGACCGGTGAGTTTTCCTTTCCGTGCAGAGGCCGTACCTAGATATTAGGGGACTTTGTAGTGGTATGTGCTGAGCCGGTGGCCGGGCCCATCATTGGGTAAGTCTGTGTACTATGTTTCATTCATAGATGACTTCTCAAGGAATACATGGATATATTTCTTGAGGAAGAAATCTTAAGTCTTTGACAGATTTAAAGAATTTAAGGCTCTGGTGGAAAACCAGACAGAGAAGAAGATAAAGGCGTTGAGGACAGATAATGGTGGGGAGTTCTGCAAGAAGGAATTTGAAGAGTTCTGTAAGAAGTGTGGTATAGCATGGAAGAAGACTACTCCATACACACCTCAGCAAAACGAAGTTGCAAAAAGAATGAATAGAACGTTGCTGGAAAAGGCAAGAAGCATGCTCAATGCTATTGGGTTAGGACAAGAATTTTGGGTAGAGGTAGTGGAGACTACATGTTACTTGGTTAAGAACCCTGCTTATCATTCAAAGACAAAGCACATTTATGTTCAATATCACTTTGTTAGAGATATGGTTGAGGCTAAAAGGGTGTTGCTGGTAAAGGTGGACACTTTGAAGAATGTTGCAGATGCATTGACGAAGTTTGTGAGCACTCAAAAGTTCTCTTGGTGTAGAGAAACAATGGGTGTTGAAGAATTGGGCCAATGACTAAGCTCTCTTGTGGCCCCCTGCGGAAAGAAAACAAGAAGTGGGAGAATGTTGGGTATGTGTTATATTATTTCCACGACTTGTCATGAGCGTGGGGAAACAAGGAGATCCCCCCCATTGATCGCAGACCGGTGCAACGTACGTGGGGTCACAGGGGGCGGTAGCACCCCCCCGTCAAGTTCAGCAGTTGTTGCCCCGAAATTAAAAAAATTGGTCCTTATTTCGTGCGTACCCGCCCATGGTTTTGTGCATGTATACTCAAGACATGGTTTTAAACATGAGCTGTACCGGTATTTTGTAGATCCCACAAGGGAACTGCGATTATGTTCTAATCCAGGGTTAATGGATTGGGATTTATGTATGCTTCGGCATATATATATATATGTGTTTTAACAATAAAAGGAATATAATGAAAAATAAAACTAGTCATCTCGATTTGGGATCCAGGGGAAAATCTCTGTGTTTATCTATTTTATGTTTTATGCTCTTGGTATTTTTTATTTTCTATTTTAAAGATTCGTTCGTAGATAATTTCTATACAAGGTTAAAACCTACATCTATGCCATCCATCTTAGCTTCCATGCCATTCATCTTAGCTTCCATGGCTTTCTTGAAACCATCCATCTTAGCTTCCAAGCCTTCCTTCAAAACTTACTTTTCATTTTTTGATGCTCTTTGTGAGAGCGAAATTTGGTGCACTTTCTCCTGTAATTTTGGTATATCATGTTGCACTTCTTCCTCTTCATGAATCATAGTAGAGTATTCTAAGGTCTTAATGGGTGTTGAATTATTTTTATGGGGCATTTTACAACCAAACACTGATATATATATGCTTCAATATTCCCTTGCAATCACTTCAAATGGATTTTTCAAACAACACTTACAAAATTTGAAAAACAAATACACACCTTTTTCTTACTTTTCAGGAGCTCGATATTTAAGCTGAATTATGTCTGCATTTTTAGGCCTTAAATATCTAAAATTTAGTCTTGTAGTAGCCCTCTGAATCATCTTTCGAATTCCCCATGTATGACCTGATTTGAATTCTTCAAGGAAAAGTTATGCACAATTTCCCACAATGACCTAATTATGGATTGGTTCACTAAAGCGAACTTGTACGACATGCCATGTGTCACTGTTTCCTCTTTCAGCTCTAAAATTGATACACATGAAACTCAGTCTGTATACTTTTGGCCATTTTTTACAAAATTCAAATTCAATTCTCAGAGAGAGAGAGTTATGACTATTTTCCCAAGGTCACCTCTTTTAGATGAATCTCGGGAGCTTGCAAAACCCTAACTTACATAGATCATCTCTCCGAAAATATTTTGAACCAAGATCTGAAATTTTTATATCATGTTCCTCAAGATTTTGGCTTCTTGTGGTAAAAATTTCAGCCTCTGAACGTTTGTAGAAGAAAATTTATAGTGAAAATTTCCATGATGACCTATTTGGAGTAGCGAAACCCTAGAATCCAAAGCTCTGATACAAAATGTTATGAGACTAGCTCCAAAAATAGAAGAAAAGAGAGATCAATGCCTTAGAAATTAGCCACTTGGAGGGGGAAGCCTCCTTTACATTACATAAGTGAACAATTATTGGATGGTACAAATGACAGAAGTTCCTTTCTATATATAGGATTCCATGGGGTCACAATATAATCTTAGCCGACTTAACAATAATAATGTAAGGGAAAAATAATAACAATATGCGAGTTATAGGGGTACACCAATAGAAATAAGGGACTACACTAGTAATATAGGGACCTAACATTGAAGAAAAAATCTGATGTTTTTCAAACATTCAAGAAATTTCATGGATGGATTGAAAATTATGAAAAAACTCATATTGGCTCTTTCTGCACTAATAATGGAAAAGAATAAACTTCAAAATAATTTGAAAACAATTTTCGCCAACATGGGATAAGACATCAAACAACCGTGCCCTATAATCCCCAACATAACAGTGTAGATGAAAGAATGAATAGGACAATTTTAAGTATGGTTCGCTCCATGATGTTTTTCAAGAATGTAAAATTGATGTTTTGGGATGATGTAGTTCTATGTGCTGTGTACATAAAGAATAGGTGTCCTTATAATGAAATTAGAAATAAAACTCCTTATGAAATGTGGCATTGCTACATTCCTTCCGTAAAGCATTTTAGTGTCTTTGGTTCCACCTTTTATGCTTTGATACCTAAGTAAAAATAAATAAACTTGGTGCTAGAAGTTGAAAATGTACCTTCTTGGCGTATTCCAGTACCTCCAAAGGATATCATCTCTATGATGAATTCAATAAGAAGTTTTAGTATCTAGAGATGTCATATTCCTTGAATCTTCCAAGACTGACAATGTTGTTGAGCGGCATCTTGATCTCTTGGACAGATTCACACATGCAAAGTCATTTCAAGAATTTGATAATCAGATTCCACATCTTCAAGGGGGGATTCCTATTCTGAATCAATCCGTGGATTCCCCAAATGAAGAACAATCCACAGATGACACACTGAATGATTTGATTGACAAAATTGGGAGACTGAATCTAGATTCAATCTCAACTAAGTCAAATGAGCAGCCTGGGCCATCTTAGAAAGGTAGCCAAAAATCGTTGACAAAGACACTAGAAAATTTTCATAGTGATGACGTTGGAAAGAAAAGAACAAGAAGTTCAAACAGGAAAAATGGAGGTGTTATAGATGATTCTGATTCACCTATTGATATGGATGTTGCTTATAATTATGAATTGAATTTTTCTACAAATCTTGAACTGAATTCCTTCAAAGAAGCCACTTCTCATGATTAATGGAATGAAGTGCTGCAAAAGGATTATGATGCCTTGATAAAGAATGGCACTTGGAAGCTGGTTGATCCTCCATTGGGAACCAAACTAAATAGATACAAGTGGTTCTATAAGAACAAGTAGAAACTGGATGGCTCACTTGACAAGCAGAAATCCAGGCTCGTGGAAAATGGTTTTGTGTAGAAATAAGGGGTCAAGTATGACGAAAATCCCCCCCCCCCCACCCCCACAACAGAATGGGCCACCATCTAGACACTGTTTGCCGTAGCAACTCAGAATGGTTTCAAAGTCCATCAAATAGATGTAAAAACTGCCTTTTTGAATGGAGATTTAAAGGAGAAGGTTTTTATGTCCCAGATAGAAGGATTTTTTGTGAAAGGCCAAGAACATAAAGTATGCAAGCTTATAAAATCCTTGGATGGCCTCAAGTAAGCACCATGAGCCTGGTATGGTAAATTAACTGAGCATCTTCTGAAACTTAGCTTCATACATTTTGATCTTGATGATGAAACTTTGTTTGTCAAGAAAGTTGGAAAAATAGTTGTATGTCTTGTGGTGTATGAAGATGATCTTTTGATGACAAGGAAAAATGAGATTTATATTGTATCCATAAACAAGGAATTGAAGAAAAGTTTTGAAATGACTGATTTGGGATATGTTCACTACTATCTTGGTATTGAAGTAACTCAACATCCTAAATTTATATTCCTTTATCAGAAGAATAACATTGGAGATATATTGAACAAGTTTTTCATAGTTGAATTCAATCCTTTGACCACTCCAATGGAACAAAACTCAAAGCTCACATTCATTCAAGGGAAATAATTTCAAGATGAAAGGAAGTATAAAAAACTTGTAGGAAGTCTCATCTACCTGACTACTACCAGAGGAGAAATTTCATTTGATGTTGCAATCCTCTCCATGTTTATGCAAACACCTTGTGAAGGAAATTGGTTTGTTGCAACAAGTGTTATAAAGTACTTAAAAGGGACTCAAGACTTTGGACTCAACTATAAACAGGTGGGCAACTTCAGCTTGATTAGATACTCCATTTCAGACTTTGATGGAGACCAAGAAACTAGGGTATCTACTTCATGTTATACTATGATTCTTGGATCAGGAGTTGTCTCCTAGAGATAACATAAATAGTCAGTTCCAACATATTCCACAATTGAGGCAGAATATGTGGCAGCAGCTAAAGTGAAAAAGGCAATTGTGTTTCTCAAGAAAATCATAGAATATTTACAAATGAAACAAATGCATTCAAATCCACTCATGATCAACAACAATTCTACAATAAAGTTGGCCAAGAACCCCAAGTTTCATGATCCAATGAAGCACATCAACAAAAAGTACCATTTGAGTCAACATCATGTTGAGGCCGAAACTGCATACATCTTCACTAAGGTTCTTGGAAGAGAAAATTTTGGAAAATTTTGAACGATGCTTGGACTCACCAACAACCCTTCAGATTAAGGGGGTGAATGTTGAGACTTAATCCTAAGGGATGGGGAGAAATTGTACGTTAGTTTAAAATAGGAAATATGGAAGTATAAGAGACATTGGGAAATGAATCCCAACAGTATCATCTCCATGTATATCTTCATGAGCACCCTCAATCAATACACATGATTCATTTTGTGGAGTTACCTCCTAGCCTAATATATATAAATTCCACGTTGAATCTGGAACATGATCTATTTATTATAGACACCATTTTTTAATATGGAATGTGATCTATTTATTTTAGATAGGTCAATTAAGATATTGAAAAGTACATCAACCCAAAAATTAAGGTGTGCTAAAACTTAAAGCATTTTTGATTACCATTCTCATGGATTTTAAGGAAAACAAAAAATATGTCATGTTGGTTCTAACATACATATTAGACACAGGGAACACAAATATTGGACAGAGGATATACTTTGATAGTCATTGGAAATCTTATGCTATTAATTGTCTAGGTATTTTTTGTTTAGGTATTTCATATTGGTTTTTTTTTGTTTTATGTAGTTTCCATTTCTAAATCATGTTGAGATATTAATATGACTCTCCGTTAGGTGTCATCACATTTGATTATGTTGTCAGTTAGTTGTAATAGTCATTTCATTTTTACTTCAGTTTAGTCAAGTTTCTCTCCAATCATTTATTGCTAATGTTTTCTATGTTTTATATTTAACTACTTTAAATATTGAGAAGATAAATATCTGCTCCACATTTTTTATTCATTCTTTGTCATGGTATCATAGCTTCATGTTGCATAAGACTCTAGAGAGAGAAACAAAGACCAATAATTTGAGGAGGAGAAGGAGCCTATGTTGTTTGAAGAAGCTAATTATGTGAAGCATGTTCTATGAAGAAGAAAATTTAGAGAATTTTAAAGGGCCAATAGGATGAAGCAAATCGTTCCCTCAGCTGAAAGAGAAGGTTTAGAGATTTTTTTTTTTTATAAAAACTGAATGATCAATGCACCCATCCATAAAGAAAAAGTGCACTGACCTTCATAAACATATGAAATTCATGATCTTCTAGAATCTAGAACCACCATAAGGTGTTGGGAAGTGTGTTGAGCATGATAAGTCAAAGAAAGGAGTTTTTTTTTTAAGGTATAAGTTTTTTTGAAAACAAAGGGCTCAAAGAAAATTTTATTTTTGATAGCTCGCGCATCTGTACGTAGAAGAGAATCCTTTTTGCGTAAAATTTTTATTTTTAAAAAAGGGTTATTGTTTTAAAACAAAATATTTGGATTTATTTTACAAGTTTTTAAGAAAATTTGTGTTATATTTAAAGTAGGTTGTATAAAAAAGGATTTTGTTGTTGATGACCTTTAAAAATGGATTATTCATAGTTTTTTTTTGAAAAGGGATTATTTAAATAAAAGAAATTATTCAAATCTTTTTAAAATAAAACTTGAATTTTCTATAAAATAAAGAAGAGGGAACTACATATTTTTAAAAGTTTTTTTGTTAGTTCTTAGAAAGGATATTGTAAAAGGGCGCACACATCCACAGTAAAAAAATGGCTTCCTCTAGTGCCTTGCAACAAATCCCGACTCTTCTTGGAAAAAATTACGAGTTTTGGTCTTTTAGATTGAAGAAATTTATGTAAGCCTAAGAGTAGTGGGATACCTTGTAGAATGATTATGTAGAGTCAATCCAAGAACAATTATCAGCATGAACAATTATTAGAGGAATGTCACTACAGAACCAGAAAGAAAGAACACATAAGCAAATGTTGGATACAAAAAATAGTCGACGACTATATCTTTGACAAGATAACTGAAACCCATAAAAAATAAGCTTGGTAAATCTTGAGAACTACATATCATGGTAATAATACAGTGAAAAATGTTAAATTACAGACACTGAGAGCTCAGTTCAAAACTCTAAGGATGATTGACACAGAGAGTGTGAACCAGTTCATGACTAGAGTGATGGGAATAATCAATCAAATAAAACTCATTGGTGAAACCATTATAGATCAGAATATAGTTGTAAAATTCCTTCGAAGCCCACCCAAGAAATATGACATGATTATAACAACCATTCTAGAATCCAAATATTTTATAACTTTATCTTTAGAATAGTTGATTGGATCACTTCTGGCACACAATGCAATACTTAACTTGCCAGAATATTCCATGGAACAACCTTTCAAAATGCATCTGTCTCTTGGCATAGGCAAAGGCAGAGAATATAGAGAAAAAATCAATCCATGAAAAGGTCGAAGCAAAGGAGGGTAAAAACATCATCATTAAGTAGAGTAGTGGATACATAAACAAAACCAAACATAGAGAAGTAGAACATGGAAAAAATATAATGTTCAATGTTATTACTGCAAGATATTTTGAAATTATGAACATGAATGCAGAAAGAAACAATGATATCAGTACAGAGGGAGTGTCCACCTCTCTAAAAATGAAGGAGAATCCTCTAAAATCACATTTTTTTTCCATATTTATGAAGACACTCACAATGAGGACCTTCGGTTGTTGGAAATTGGTGGAAACAATCATATGATAGGAAAATAAGATATTCTTTCTTATCTTGATGCTTCCATAACATCAAAAATTACTCTTAGAGATAGTTCTTGTATTAAAGTTGAAGGAAAATTTATTGTCCTATTCTTACTGACAAAAAATCAACATAAATACATATCTGATGTTTATTATGCTCCACATTTGAAGCATAACCTCATTAGCGTATGTAAATTTATGGAACATAGTTATGATGTAATATTTATAGGGAACACATGTTATATCTAGACAAACCTCCCAATAGAAGACTGATAGTAAAGGTTGAAAAAAAACAATAGGATCTTTCCATTGACTCTTATAAATCAAAATATCTCACTGTATTTTTCCCACAATGTGTTACGAATAGATGAATCTCAACCATGACATCCTAGGGATGGCCACATCCCATTCAAGGGTCTAATTTTTCTTCAGAAACATTCAATTGTCATTGGTCTCCATGTTACGAATGAAAAAAATTGTAATTGTGAAATATGTATTCTAGAAAATCATAAAAGAGATATCTTTATGATATCTTCATGTAGAGAAAAAGGGCCTTTATAGCTAGTCCATACAGATATAAGTGGCCAAACAGAGACATAATACATTGGCCGTAATATTTATTTTCTTAAAAATAAATCAGATACATTCTCAAGTTTCAAAGAATTCAAGGCAAAAGAAGAAAAGTAGAGTGGAAATCCTTTAAATATCCTCAGATCAGACAGAGGAGGATACTACAGTTCCAATGACTTTAAAATATTTTGTCAACAATAAGGAATCATCATTAAAAACACAACAAGATATACTCCATAACAGAGTGGAGTGGAAAAAAGGAAAAATCATTCAACCATGAACATGGCCAGATGTACGCTTCGTGAGAAGAAGTTGTCAAATAAATATTAGACAAACATTTTTCAAAGCAGTGTATGTTCTCAATAGATCTCCAAAAACCAATCTCCAAGATACAATACCTAAATAAGCATGGGATAGTAACAAGGTAAATGTATCTCACTTTAGAATTTTTGGATCAGTAACATTTTCACATGTTCCTAAGAAGCTAAGAAAGAACCTTGGTGATAGGAGTGAAAGATGTATTTTTGTAGGCTATAGTAACCATTCAAAGGCATATAGACTTTACAATCCAATTACCAATAAGTTTTTTGTTAAGTCCCTATATTACTAGTATAGTCTCTTATTGTTGTTAGTGTAACCCCCTTATTGTTATTATTGTACCCCTGTAGCCCCCCTATTGTTATTATTGTGCCCTTAAATTATTATTGTTAGGTCGGCTAGGATTACATTGTGGCCCCACTAGGATTACATTATGGCCCCATGGACTCCTATATATAGAAAGGAGGTTTTGTAAATTGTATCATCCAAGAATTGTTCATTCATGTAATATATTGGAGGTTTCCCCCTCGAAGTGGCTTATTTCTAAGGCGTTGATATCTCTTTTCTTCTCTTTTTGGAGCTGGTTACACAACATTTGGTATCAGAGCTTTGGATTCTGGGGTTTCGCTGCTCCAAACAGGTCATCGTGGCATTTTCACTATAACTTTTTTCTATACGAAGTTTGAAGAGTGAATTTTTAGGGTGTGGAAAGTATTTGAAATCCTTAGGAACATCGTCAAAGCAGGTTTAGAGCTTGGTTCTAATATTTTTCGGGAATATGATCTGTGGAAGTTAGGTCTTTGCAGGCTCCTCGATTTAATATAAACGGGTCATCAAATTGGCATTTGCGCTATGAGATTTCTTTCCATGAAGTTCAAAATATGAAATTTTTATGGTACGAAGCGGAAATCTGAAGCAATGTCGCAACATTTTAGAGCTTGGTTCAAAATATTTGGAGATATGATCTGTGGAATGTATTTCTTTTTAGGCTCTGATTTTCATCTCAAAGAGGTAGTTGTGGGAAAATCTTCTTAACTCTCTCTCTGAGCATCAGATTGGAGTTCCATAAAAAGTGGTCACAAACACATGGACTGTAGTTTCTTTGCTATCAATTTCAGAGCTAAAATATGAAACAGTGACATGTCACAAGTCGTACAAGTTTTCTCTACTGAACTAGTCCATAATTAGGTCATTGTGGGGTATTGGACATAACTTTGCCTTGGAGAATCCAAATAAAATCAGACCTATGGCATTCGAAAGATAATTCAGAAGGCTACCTCAACCCCAAATTTCAGATATTGAAGAGCCGCAATAACAAATATAATCCTATTGCAATATCGAGCTCCTCAAAAGCAAGAAAAAGGTGTGTATATTTTTTTACGAATTTCATAAGTCTTGTTTTAAGAATCAGTTTGAATTGATTCCAAGAGCATATTGTAGAATATATATCAGTATTGGGTTTAAAAAAAATGCCCCATAAAAATAATTCAACACCCATTAAGCCTTCAAAAGGCTCTACCATGACTCATGAAGATGAAGATTTGCAATATGATCTATCAAAATTACAAGAGCAAGTGCATCAAATTTCGCTCTCGCAAAGAGCAACAAAAAATGAAATGGATGTTTTGAAGAAAGGCGTGGAAGTGAAGATGGATGGTTTGAAGAAAGGCGTGGAATCTAAGATAGATGGCATGGAATCTAAGATGGATGACATGGAAGCTAAGGTCGATGAAAAAATTAAAGACAACATGGAAAACATGAAGAATCGTCTAAAAGCAGACATGGAAGGTTTGAAAAAGTTGATACAAGAAATGTTTCCGAATGGTGAAAAGATAGTAGAGGAAACTCATGATGAGAACAAAATAAATGTTAATCATGACTTCATAAACTCTAATGTTGGCGGGAAGAACCACCATATTCCAAAAATGGATATGAGGAAGTTTGATGGAAAGGATCCTGTAACATGGATACTACAGATGGAGCAATATTTTGATCTCCATAACGTGCAAAACACACAAAAGGTACTTATTGCAACTTTACATTTAGAACAAAATACATTTCTATGGTATTGATGGCTTTGCTCCCGTAAAAAAATTGTCACTTGGTCAATTTTTACGGAGGAAATGATAGCACATTATGAGGATACAAAGAGCAACACCTTCTTTAGCCAATTGATAAATCTAAAAAAAAAGGGCTTAGTGTGGGAGCACATTAAGGACTTCCAAAAATTGAATATAAGGGTAACTGATATTCCAGAGGAACACAGGATTGATCTCTTCATAGGCACTTTAAAGGATAACATCCAACATGAAGTTCGCGTTCTGGAACCTGATTCATTGAAGAAGGCATTCAGGTTGGCAAGAAAAGTTGAATGTAAAATTATGGCGACAAGGAAGCCTACCACTCAATTCTATAAAGAAGGAAGTGTTGCTACGCCTAGATTTCCACAACCTACAAGGTTGACACCACAACAATTGGAAAAAAAAAGAGCAAAAGGGCTTTGCTACAGTTGTGATAGCAAATACACTAAAGGTCATAAGTGTGCTGAGAAGAAATTATTTTACATAGATTGTGAAGATGAAGAAGAAAATGAACAAGAAGAGGATATACACCAGGAACCAGCCCTAGAAGAGGAAGAAATGAATCCGACCATATCGTGTAATGCACTGGCAGGGATTACCACTCCTCAAACTCTCAAGATAGAAGGACAAATCAAGAAGAAAAAGGTAATAGTGTTGATTGATTCAGGTAGCACCCATAATTTTATTCATTGTAAGGTAGCCAAGGAATTAAATTGTTTCCTATACCCAGCACCAGAATGTCAAGTGATGGTTGCAAATTGAGGAACTATAAATTGCTCTGGAAAATGCCATAATATCAAGCTAACCATGGGGGAATATGTATTGACTAGTCCAATGCTTTCCATTCATATGGGAGGTGTTGATGTTGTACTAGGAGTACAATGGTTACAATCTTTGGGGACGGTAGCTTTTAATTTTCAAGAACTTTTCTTGAAATTTTTTTCAGAAGGAAAGGAAGTCGAATTACGGGGTATTGAAGGGAAGCCGGGAAGGATAATAAGCTCTAATGTCATGACAAAGATTCTAAATAAAGAACAACGAGGCGTAATTGCACAATTATGCTCACTAGAAGTTCCGACATCAAAATCATCTATTTCTGCAGATCTCCAACAAGTCTTGGACAATCATTCCAAGGTGCTTGAAACTCCCAAAGGACTCCCACCTATTCGTGATCATGATCATGCTATTCATTTGATTCCAGGAAGTGTTCCTCCAAACATCAGGCCTTATAGATATCCTTACTTCCAAAAGAGCGAAATTGAACGTATGATTGCAGAAATGTTAGAGGCGGGTATAGTTCAACCCAGTCAAAGTTCTTTCTCTGCTCCTGTAGTATTGGTACACAAGAAGGATGGATCATGGCGAATGTGTCCAGATTATAGGGAGCTCAATAAGCTCACCATTAAAGATAAATTTCCTATTCCTGTGATTGATGAATTATTGGATGAATTACATGGAGCAATTTATTTTACCAAGTTGGATCTTCGTTCAGGATATCATCGAATTAGAATGAAGACTGAAGATATTCCAAAAACAGCATTTCGAACTC
This sequence comes from Pinus albicaulis, assembly GCA_034641835.2. Taxonomy (NCBI): domain Eukaryota; kingdom Viridiplantae; phylum Streptophyta; class Pinopsida; order Pinales; family Pinaceae; genus Pinus; species Pinus albicaulis. The sequence goes on along the minus strand of CM076578.1, from coordinate 281,380,265 downwards.
ATGAGGGTCATTATGAATTTTTGGTCATGCCTTTTGGCCTTACCAATGCACCTTCTACATTTTCAAGGGTTGATGAATTCCATTTTCAAACCCTTCCTTAGAAAATTTGTGCTAGTATTTTTTGATGATATACTAATCTACAGCAGGTCTTGGAAGGATCATGTTGAACATGTTGACAGGGTGCTCAAACTATTGCGGGAGAAACAATTATATGCAAAAACATCCAAATGTTTCTTTGGAGTACAAGAGGTGGAATATCTGGGTCATATTATATCTCACGAGGGTGTTAAGGTAGATCCTAACAAAATTAAAGCCATTAAGGAATGGAAAGTCCCCACAACCATAAAGCAGTTGCGAGGATTTCTCGGGTTAACAGGGTATTATCGCAAGTTTGTTAAGAATTATGGGAGAATAGCAGTGCCTCTAACAACATTATTGAAGAAAGATGCATTTTCATGGACTCTTGAAGAAACTAAGGCCTTTGAACATCTTAAAGAGGCAATGTGCCTAGCACCGGTCTTAGCTACACCAGACTTCACAAAAACCTTTATTGTGGAATGTGATGCCTCAAGAAATGGAATTGGTGTTGTTTTAATGCAAGAAGGAAGATCCATTGCTTTTGAAAGTCATCCAATCAAAGGAAAGTATTTACATAAACCTATTTATGAGAATGAAATGTTAGCAATACTGCATGCACTAAAGAAATGGAGAACTTACCTAATGGGAAGACACTTCAAGGTAAAAACTGATCATGATAGTCTTAAACACTTTTTGGAACAAAGACTATCTTCAGAAGAGCAGCAAAATTGGGTCACAAAGATGTTGGGTTATGACTTTGAAATAATCTACAAAAAAGGAAAGCTTAATGTTGTTGCAGATGCACTCTCAAGAAAGAATGAAGAGGTGGAAGCATTTTTTTGTGCCATTTCTATTATCCAACCAGATTGGATAACTGAAGCAAGAGATGAATGGAAGAAGGACAAAGATGTATGGACACTCATTCAAAAGTTGCGGCAAGATCCTAGTACATCTGATACATTTAGTTGGAAAAATGATTCCTTATGGTACAAAGATCGCTTATATCTTTGTAAGAATTCCCAACTAAAACAAAATATTCTTTTGTAATTGCACACTTCTCCTTTAGGAGGACACTCAGGATTTTTAAAAACTTACCACAGGGTGAAGAAATAATCCTTTTGGGATGGCCTTAAATCAGATATTCAAAATTTTGTGGCGGAATGTTTGGTTTTCCAGCAGAATAAAGTTGAGACAATTAAGACCCCGGGTCTTCTACAACCTTTATCCATTCCAAGTCAACGTTGGGAGGAGATTTAAATGGATTTTATCACTAGTTTACCTAAGTCCGAAGGAAAGAGTGTCATCATGGTGGTAGTTGATAGACTTACCAAGTATGCACACTTTTGTGCATTATCTCATCTATTTAAAGCAAGTACAGTTGCTACTACATTTATGGACACAATTCAAAAGCTACATGGAAACCCAAGGGTTATTGTGAGCGACAGAGATCCCATTTTTACTGGAAATTTTTGGACGGAGTTATTTTCTTGTTTGGGTACTCAATTAGCTCATAGCTCATCTTATCATCTTCAATCTGATGGTCAAACTGAGATAGTAAATAAATGTTTTGAAGGATATCTTCGTTTTTTTGTATCTGATAAACAAACACAATGGGTCAAGTGGTTACCTCTTGCTGAATGGTGGTATAACACTTCCTTCCATACTGCAGCAAAAATGACCCCATTTATGGCACTTTATGAATATCATCCACCATCCATCACATCATCTTTAAGAGAAAATTCGAAGGTTCAAGCAGTGGAAGATCACATCGAGCATCAACAAGAAGTTCTCCAACTCTTAAAGGATAACCTGAATTTGGCACAAAATCGAATGAAACAACGGGTAGATCAACATCGCAGCGAGAGAAGTTTTGATGTAGGAGATTGGGTATTTTTACGGCTACAACCATACAAACAAATGTCCCTCAAGCAAGCTAAGAAGGATAATAAATTATCACCAAAATACTATGGTCCTTACAAGGTGTTGCAAAAGATTGGCACTATGGCATACAAATTGGAGCTTCCTGCTTCTTCGCGAGTACATCCAGTTTTCCATGTTTCATGCTTAAAGAAGGTTATAGGTGAAAATCTTCCAGTTCAAACAATATTGCCAGAACTTGATGAGGAAGGAAAAATTATATTGGAACTGGAAGCGGTCACGAAAACAAGAACTCGACAACTATGGAATCGATCAATTTCAGAGTATCTCATCAAGTGGAAGAACTTACCCACTGAAGATTCTACATGGGAGGATGAGAATTTTATACAGAAGCACCCAGAGCTACTCAAGCATTAAGGACAACACTTTTTTGAAGGAGAGGGGCATGTTAGGTCCCTATATTACTAGTATAGTCCCTTATTGTTGTTAGTGTAACCCCCTTATTGTTATTATTGTACCCCTGTAACCCCCATATTGTTATTATTGTGCCCTTAAATTATTATTGTTAGGTCGGCTAGGATTACATTGTGGCCCCACTAGGATTCCATTATGGCCCCATGGACTCTTATATATAGAAAGGAGGTTTTGTAATTTGTAACATCTAAGAATTTTTCATTCATGTAATGTATTGGAGGTTTCCCCCTCGAAGTGGCTTATTTCTAAGGCGTTGATATCTCTTTTCTTATATTTTTGGAGCTAGTTACACAACATTTTTTTATACAGAGATGTTAATTTTTTTGAAGATAAATATTGGTCTGATCATGTTGTTGAAGCTTAAAATCATCCTTTTATCCACCACATATACCAATATTTCAGGTTCAAGAAGATTCATTCCATTCTAAAAATGGTACATCTTCAAGTAATGAGTCCACTAGTGATTCAACATCCTTAGAAGACAATATGAAAACAATAAGAATCAAAGAAATATATGAGGAGGAGCATGAGTTTGATCAGAAAAATTTGTTTTCTTTTATTTCATCACAACCAAACCATTTTCAAGAATAAGTTAAAGAAAAAAATTTGGTTGACTCTATGAACTAGGAAATTATTGCCATAGAGGATAATCAGACTTGGTAATTAGATGATCTCCCAAGAGAGAAACCCAAAATTGGTGTAAAATGGATATATAATTCTAATTTGAATGAAAAGGTATAAATTGAGAAACATAAGGCAAGGATGATCACCAAAGGATTCTCACAACAATTTGATGTCAATTATGGTGAAACCCTTGCTGCAATAGCATAGTTAAACTATGCCAGAACTATTTTTTCCACAACCACTCAACACAAATGGAAGGTCTATCAACTTGATCTAAAATCAGCTTTCTTAAATGTTATATTGCAGGAAGAAGTTTATATAGAGAAGCCTCATTGTTTTGAAGTTCCAGGATAGGAAAAAAAGGTATACATATTGAAGAGAGCCTTATATGGCTTGAAAAAATATCCAAGAGCTTGGCACATATGCATCGACACCTATCTCATCAAAAGAGGTTTTGTAGAAGCAACCATGAGCCAACTTTGAATACCAAAACTCATGAAGGTAAAATTCTTATTGTATGCTTTTATGTAGATGATTTTCTTTATACATGCAATATGTTGGTAGAAGACTTCCTAATATTTTCTTTATTTTCTTTATATGAGTGATCTAGGGGTCATAAAATACTTCTTAGGCATTGAAATTAAAAAATTTCCAAATGGAATTTTTGTTGGTAAAAAAACCATGCCACTGATATCATCCAAAAGGCCGGAATGACCAATTGAAAACCAGACCATACAAAAATTTCTCAATGCACCAACATGAGAAAAGAAGATGTAACAACTTTACTTGATCCATATTGTATAGATTTCTAGTTGGTAGTTAGTTGTATCTCACTACAACTAGACTTGATATCATGTTTGTTGCTAGTTTTGTCTCCAGGTTTATGCAGTCACCTAAGATTTATTATTGGAAGGTTGGAAAAAGTATCTTAAGATATATTGTCGATACCATAGACTATGGTTTGTTCTATACATGTTCTGAAAATTTTTCACTTTCATGCTAAACAGAAAACAATTATGAAGGGAGTTTATATGATTGCAAAAGCACCTTAGGGTATGCTTTCATCTTGGAACCAATCTTATTTCATGGGAATCCAAGAAATAGTCAATTGTTTCAATATCTTACACAAAGGAAAAATATGTAGCAACAATTTCAACACCTTTTCAAGAAGTGTGTTTGAGAATATTATTAAAATATATTTCAAAAGTTCAGAAGGAGCCAAATCCTATTTAGTGTCATAAAAATTCAACAATTTATTTATAAAAAAATCATGTTTTCCATAAAAATAGTAGGTACATTAACACACATTTTCATTTCATCCATGACTTTTTCAATGATGGGGACATAGTACTTTCTTTTTTGGCTCCAAGGAAAAACTTGCAGATATCTTCAAAAATCCATTTGGAAAAAATATCTTTGAATTTCAAAGAGAAAAATTAGACATTGTATGTGCCTCTACTTGTAACAATTCAGATTAGGAGGGGATGTTGCAATATTAATTTCATTGTATGCTAGGGATCATCACATTTGATTATGTTGTCTGATATGTTCCATATTCAGCTCATTTTTACTTCAGTTTCATCGAGTTTCACTCCAGCCATTTATTGTTGATGTTTTCTATGTATTATATTTAACTATTTAGAATATTGAGAAGAACAATCTCTGCTCCATGTTTTCTCTTCATTCTTTGTCAAGTCGAACCTTACCTTGAAAGGTAGGCAATTATTAGTTATATGTTGACATTGAATTTTCTAAGAAAATTATGATGTTATTTAATTTAAAAGGATTCTTTTAGCTATCTTTATTGTACGTGAAAAACTATATTAGTGAAGGAAAATGAATCCTTTTGTTTCCCCAATAATTTTGCATCAAATTAGCACCCTTTGATAATATATTTACCACATTATATACTTCAGTCTCAAATAAAAATGTATTGACTCGTTCAATCTAAATTTCCACACAAGGGGATCGATTTCCCACACAAAATCATACATTTTGATTTCTGGAAATATCCAGATTGTGTTGTGCATTGGTGAATTTCTGTCTAATTATATTTGTGTCTTCTCTAAGCTGATTGGATCATAGGAAACCATAAAATTCATTGAAGAGAAATAATTCGTCATACCTTTATAAGCATCAACAAGTTACTAGTAAGGAAATAGGATCGGACAATTGCAATATTACAAATCTGTGATAAAATGTTTGTTTTTCCAACAAAATAAAGTTGAGACAATTAAGACCCTTGGCCTGTTACAACCTTTAGCCATTCCAATTCAACATTAGGAGAAGGTCTCAATGGATTTTATCACAGGTTTACCCAATTCTAAGGAAAGAGTGTCATCATGGTGGTAGTTGGTAGACTTGCCAAGTATGCACACGTTCCTACATTATCCCATCCTTTTAAATGAAGTACAATTCCTACTTCAATTATGGAAACACTTCAAAAAGTACATGGAAATCCAAAGACTATTTTAAGCGAGAGAGATCCCATTTTCACTATAAATTTTTGGATCGAATTATTTTCTTGTCTCAATACGCAATTATCTTGTAGCTCATCTTATCATCCTCAATATGACGGAAAAAAAGTGATAGTGAAAAAATGTTTGGAAGGATATATGTATTTCTTTGTATCTATATAAAAAAACACAATGAATCAAGTGGTTACCTCAGGTTGAATGGTGGTAGAACACTTAATTCAATATTGCAGCAGAAATGACCCCATTTATGGCACTTTATGGATATTATCCTCAATCCATCACATCATATTTAAGAGAAAATTATAAGCTTCAAGGAATGGAAGATCACATCGAGCATCAACAAGTATTCCATCTCTCAAAGGATAACCTCACACTGGTGCAAAATCGAATGAAACAAAAGGCATATTAGCGTCACAATGAAATTTTTTTTGACATCAACGACTGTATATTTTTACGGATACATCCAAACAAAAAAATGTCCCTCAATAAATCTAAGAAGCATAATAAATTATCATTGAAGTACTATGGTCCTTACAATTTTTTGTAAAACATTGGTACCATGGCAGACAAGACCTTCCTACATCTTCCTAAGCACATATGGTTTTCCATGTTTCATGCTTAAATAAGGTTATCGGTGACAAGCTCCTAGTTCAAACAATATTTGTAGGAATTGAAGAGAAAAAAAAATAATATTTGAGCCTAAAGAAGTGATGGAAATATGAACTCAAAAAATACATAATCAATCAATTTCAAAGTATCTCATTAAGTGGAATAACTTACTGACTTAAGATTCCACACGGGAGATTGAGAATTTGATACAAAAGCATCTAGAACTACTGAAGCATTGAGGAAAATTTTTTTTTTGAAGGATATGGGCATGTTAGGTCCTTATAATACTAGTGTAGCCCCCTTATTTTTATTGTTAGTTTAGCCCCATTATTGTTATTTTTGTGCCCCATAGAAGCCCACTATTATTATTTGTGTTCCCTTACATTATTATTGTGATGTAGGCTCTGATTATATTGTGACCCCTTAGACTCCTACATATACCAAGGAGGTATTGTTATTTGTATCATCCAAATATTGTTCATTTATGTGATGTAAAGGGGGTTTCCCCCTCGAAAATGCTGATCTATCTTTTCTTTTCATTGCATAATAGGAGAGTAGTCATGATCCTTCCAAATTTTTTGTATTATTTATTTTGAAACTAAAAGGAAATTCAATTTATGGTATTTGTAGAGAGAGGGTAATGAAGTTTTCCTATTTCAAGGGTCCATTCTCTTTGAGAAAAAAGTAATGGATTTCACACCCATATTTTGATGTAGAAATGGAGCAAATAATCCAAGTTTAGGTGTCCATACTCATGGAAACATCAAAACTTAAAAGTAATTCCTTCACAATCGAGAATATGATACTAAAATTTTGTACCTTTCTTGATAATAACTAAATCTTCTATCCCTTCGGCCAGGTCAAGGACTACAAGAATTTAAACCATTCTCATACAGCTTGCAACTTGGAATCATTTGAATTCATTGTAGAGGCCAAAAGGAGACATGTATACATCAGTGTGCACTCCACCCAAAGAGAACTAAACCCCACCAAGAATAAAATGCATGAAAGAGATCATGAGTGCTTGTTTTGTAGAAAATTCACAATATTTTGTCAACATCTTCAAATGTCCAAAAGGACCAAGATAACAATTTATTAATATCACCCATAATTCTCATAATGTATCCCAATACAAAAGGGTATTCTTAATATCGTTGTTGAGAGAGGTCACTTGCAATCCTTTGGCTCAGAAATCCTCTAAGAAATGAGGATTTTTCAAAGTCTAACATTTCATTTGACTTGAAGATATCCCTTAAGAGAAAACTCATAACCTTATGTTTATTTTTACTTTACTTCCTTATTTTGTGAGGGTTCCTTGGTCCTCTCAATTGTATTCTCCACTTGTTGGAGATTTGGAATAGGGAAGGGGAGACTAGTAATTAGTTCATTCATAAGGATTTTCCCAATGAAGCTATAATCTTGTCAACCATGAATGTGTCCTTAAAAAACCTTCGAACCAAACCTTCTTCCGATAAAATTTATCATAGTTTGGGATCCTTTTATATGAGATTAAAATCAATGCATGGTGCATGAGACTAGCTTGATTTCCCTTATCCAATAGATTTCCCATTGCATCCTAGTAAATTTTTTTCTAATTGATTTGTAAACTACCGTGGATATTCCACTAGATATTTTATGACAATGTATATGATAAAATATGCTTTGAAAAATGGAATCTATACTATTATGGTTTATTTATCCTTATATTTTTGGATCTGTAAGTTATTTTTTATGTGTATGTATTCAAATTTTATTTATGTATAAAATACAGAACATCAAAATAAAAACTCATAAACCACAATTTGACACAAGATATAACTTGGGAAACAATTTAAGGAAAAAACACAATTGAAAGTCTGTGATGGAGGTTGAGGAACATGGTTATATTGGGGAAGGGTTGGTGACTATCCCCTATCAATTATCAAAATTAAATACAATTGGCATATCACATGCATTTAGTACATCTCTCTACGAAGCTTCGAGATTAGAGGATTTTTCTTAAGACTGGTATGATGAAAGTGAAATTGTTTTTTGTAGTTGGAGGTATGGGCATACGAGAGGGTGGCAGAGGTAGTAAATATTTTCTATAGGTGACCAACTTGTGCATGCATCTTTGTCTCTAGTGTGCAGTGATAGAAGGTGAGGATGGTAATTGAAGAATTTTATGCAGAATTGTTGGTAGCCAAAAACACCTATTTTGTGATATAGGTGTGTGAGTAAGAATAAGGTGGCTCTCCCTCTCGATCAGCTATGTGTAGAGGGTTTTATCCTTGAAGGAAGAAATGAGAGGAAGATTTCTATTTTGGGTCCCTGCAAATGGAATTTTGGTAAGTTCTATTGACTATTCTAGAAGTTTTCAAGAAATATTTATTTCATTTAGTAGATGGGTCATGCCATGATGTGATGTGCATTCATTATTCCTTTTTATTCTAGTGGATGGTTTTCTAGGTCACTAGGATTTCATGGTTATTGGTTTCTACAACTAGGGGACGAAAGAAAAAGCTTGGGTTTTGGGCAAGGAATTGGTTTCTCCGATTCCCTATTTGGTGTATATAAGCCCCTTAGATGGAGTTGAAGTTAAACATCCAAGGGACTAAAAATGTGGTGATTGTAGGGCCCTATCCTGGGTGCCTCTTTTTTCTAGTTTTATAGTAGTGAGAAGAAACAATTTGTCAATGGTGACCAATATAATTTTATATCTATGGACTAGATGATTTGGGTCACTAATCATTCCTTAGAATCTTAGACTCGGTATTCTCACTATGGGTGATGGTAGGATGATTTGGGGAATATTATTGGGACAAAGAGGAGAGGGGAAACATCCCTCTATGGTGAAAATTCATAAATTAAAATTGATCATTCTTGTTTGGGTTTCCCACTCCTAGGCTTGGAATCACAACTAGAATATTGAATGCGCTTGAACATTTGGTAGTGGTCGTTGAGGGGGCTAGTGCAAGAATGCATAGGAAACTTGGTCAAGCATGGAGAGGGATTGGCCCTTACAAAAAAAAAAACATGGGGGAGATGTCGTGGATTCAAGTGATGAAGGTGGAATGGAAGAAGAATTGTAAGAGGAGGTTTCCCTCAATCGTTCCACTCCTCTAGATTTGTGTACCAAACTCCTCCTTTTGATGCCTTAAACTTGTAGATTTGGCATGTACACAATTTTTTTGAAAATCTAGGATAGAACGACCACAATGACTATAATGAGATCATCGGCTTCATGAATGATCTACAAAACAATCAATAAAACATTCATGACGCTTCAACCTCAAGTTGATGAATTCAGAGGATAATGTTGGATAGGTTGGAACACTTGGAAGGAAGAATGGCTCATGTATAACTCCATGTGCATGGTGAACATATTGATTAGTTGCGAAATTCTCCAGATAACCCAACCCCAAACCGTCCTCCTAGTCCTTAATGACTGTTGGTTACATTTTCATATTAGTGTTATTTTGGACCTTTTGGTTTTTTTCTTTTATCTTTTGGACACATATAATATTTTGGCATTTTGTACTAATATTTTTTGTTCTTCTTCTAACCAAGAAATATGGTAGGAGTGGGGTTAGAATACTAGTAATCATTGTGAAGAACTATTGTATTTTTTGCATGAATTAGGAGAAATTTTTTATCGTCAAAAAATAAACATAGTTAAAAGGTGAGGTTTCCCTACTCTCTTTCTCTGAATAGAAAATGGTTGTGAGTACAAATAATTAACGTTGTTGGCCTATGGGCTACTATAATGCATAAACCCTCTTTTTTGTACTTGAAAAGAATGAAACCCATTTTCTTCTGAGTGACTTGATTATAACACAACCATATAGCCTACTAGTGGTTGGGTTCTACTCCTTTAACTCTTTATTGGAGTTACAATATTTCCTCTTATAGATTCATCTTCTTCATTATCACATGGATATCCCGTTTTTCATGAGTAATGGGGCTAATATGGCATCCTCTCGAATTTTGGTGGAGAAAATGGGAAGCTCAAGTTCCGAGTGGCATAACTTTTGCATTCATAGTTGAAGGAATTCTTTTGTCATTGGAAATTTATTTTGTGTAGAAAAGTAAAAAATGTGTTCCAATAAAGTTGTAAAGTTTTACCCTCAAAATGCTATTAGAATTCTTCATACTCCAATTCGCCAAATTCAGTCCCACTAGTAAAAACAGTGCTATGAGTTAATTACTACACCTTTTCCACTTTGAAAACATTTAGATGGATGAGAAACAACATAGTGCTCGAATCCATATCACTAATGTAGGCATTTTGTTCGAGATGGTGTTAAGCTGGTTATAACTATTTATTTCAGTGTACATATAGTTGAGTAAGGTGAAAAAATATACTTGGAATCACTCTAACAATGCTCATGTAGGGAGAAATTTTTTACTACGATTTAAAAAATAAGTAGTTATCAAGGGATGTAGAGTAACCTAGATGTCCCTTGGGTCAAACATGAACTTGGCAATCACACAAAGAATCATCAAGATAATTTACTAACCATGATGCCACATACATGCTTTCCACCAATAAACCATTACATTCATATAATTTTCAATAAATTGTTAATTTGATCTTATTTAATGACACATTTAGTTTATAAAAAAATATTACTAATAAAATTTTATAACGAAAATCATTTTCCCTCACTTAAATGCAAATACAAGACTGAAGATTCTTATAATTTCAAAATACTTCAAGAAATAGAAGTAAAACATTATGTAACATACCTTGTTATACATTTATCATATATCATGAAATTTATGTATTTATGTCTAATCAGTAAAGTCCTACCATGGTTAACTTACCAAGATTTTGCAAGATATTAATTAGAACATAAAGTAATAATTAAAATTAAAAAAATTGATTAACAAAATTGCGTTCAATTGATTATTTTTAATAAATTTTTCAATTCTTCTCTAAATCCTAGTAAACTAATAGAGACATATTATAATTAATAAAAATCCAATTATATTATTGATTGTAATTAATAAAAATGCAATTAGTATTATTCTTCATTTTCGTCGAATCGACACCACACTTCACCTTCTTAGATTAAGAACTTTCATGTCATTAAAGAATTCCAAAAAAATTTGGCGTAGTTTGGCGTAGTCTTATAAATAAAAAAAAGAAAATGAAAATGTGGAGCCAAAATTCTTACAAAAATATAATATATAGGCCCAAAAGTAGTAAAAGGCTACTAACGTAAACCATAGAGTTAGTAGTTCTAAATGATCTTAGAATACCAACCGACCTTTGGGTTCTGAATTTCCATCTCCAAAATAATAATATAAATATATCATTGGGTTTCATATAAACTAATGACTACAACCATACACATATCGTTAGTGTGTGGTCTGGAAAAACTAATCTCTTGGAGGATATTGAGGATATTGATTTACCATATGATTCTCTCGAAACCCTATAATCTGCTGCAAAATTTTAAAACTGGTTAAGGAAACTGGTTACTACGACCTTTTAGAAGTCATCTCGATGACCAGTGAAGCAGAGATCAAGAAATATTATTACATTAAGGCCACGGAAGTTCATCCTGACAAAAATCCAAATGATCCAGAGGACGCAAAAAAATTCTACGCATTGGGAGAAGCTTACCAAGTTCTCAATGATGTCACAGCATAGTAAGAATCATATATTTGAAAAACTTGAATACAACAAAACACACAAGGATATGTGTTTCCCCAACAACACAAAGAATGCAATAATGCGAAAATAAAATTCAGAGATAGACATCATAAAATAGAAGAGAGGACTAAAAATTATTTTTCATTCCATCACATTAAAACATATGAAATTACATATTTTTTATACAAAATGGCTGAAGCGTGAGAATTGAAAGCAATTCAATGCAAAATTGGACTTTCAACAACAAAATCGTCCTCGACTATGTTTTTGTTGTTTACACACGAAACAACTTTCAAACACACAAAAGAGTGGACTTCAAATATTATATGTTTCGGCTCTAAGTCTACATTTTATTCGGCGCTTTATCACAAATCACATACCGATGATCTTAACTTTTAACTTGCGCGAAAACGGGAAAAGCTTAAAACTTGCTATATGTGATTGTGACATGGCACATATCACATCGCAACATAAACTGTTTAACTTTCGGGTGCTATCCATAACACTCTTGAGCTTGTGATGTGTTCTTTGCAGGCATGTCACATCTCAAATATTTTAACTTGTGGGCGGCTTTAAAACTTAAATGCAAAAAATTGTGAAGTGCACACTGCAGGCGGCTTAAATACTTAAATGGAAAAACTTGAAAAGTGCAGCCACAATGCAACTTAAACTATGGTAAGTGTGAAATATGAAAAAAAAGGGGATAAGCGGAAATACAAAGGATTGCGGTGGTTTGAAAATACGGTAAAGCTTGATGGGTCCCGCCAGATCACATTGACAAGGAAATAGGTTTCAATGCAGGGTATTAAGTTAAAACTTAAGAGTTGCGAAGTGTGGTCTGTGGGGCCTTAAAAATTGGGAAGTGTGATAAGGCATAAGGGTAAGGAAAGGCGGAATATAAAAAAGAATTCATGCATTTTCAAAGGGTATAGGAGGTAAGTGGGTCCAGCCGATATCGCATCGGCGGAAAATTAACATTGGCGAAAGGCTTGAGAGTTAAAACATAAAATTAGCGGGTTGCGCCTGCAGGCAAAAAGGTAAGTAATGTGGTGGGTAAGACTTAAACACAGAATATGGACTCTGCTTTGTTATTTCTGAACATTGCGTCAAAACGCCTTCGGCTCTTGGATCTGTGCTTGTCCTTCCTATCAATCAAAAATTTATGAAGCGTGGACTATTTCCATTCCTTTATTCATGGCGGTGGTTGGGAGTTATTTTAAACACATCTGAGACACATGGAAAAGAAGGTGTATCAATGGAAATAATGATAGATCTAGCATCAGTATTTCTTTTCGTTTTGGAAGTGACTTATTTAAGGAGTATGTACGCCAACTTGCAATGGCTTCAATGTTTTCTTTTGATAAGTTTACTGAAGGTGAGAAAATATATACCAAGAAAATACAAAAGCATATGAAGGGTGTCCAAAAGGAAAGAGAAGAAAGACTTACACAGATTTTGAAGGATCGTCTAAATCAGTATGTAGAAGGCGAAAAGGTAGGGTTTATCGACCAAGCTAAATCTAACATGCAATTGCTGGGCGGTGCAAGTTATGGAAGAAATATGTTGCAGAAAATTGGTTACATATATGAAAGAGAAGAAACAAAGGAGCTTGGAAAGAAGGCCATATATTTGGGGTTGTCATTTATTGTAGAATGATTCAGAAGAAAAGGGCCTTCTATAAAATCTCAATTCACAGCAGCAATAGGTGCTTTAGCACTACTAGGGTTACTAGAAGATATCCAACAACATCGGAGTACAAAGGAGAATTATTGTGAAGCTGAGTTGGAAGCATTTATGCAATCCTAGAAAGAATTGATTTTCAACTCACTTTGGAAATTAAATGTGCCTTGCATTGAAGGTTCCCTCTCGCATGTGTGCGACATGGTGTTGCAAGATAATAGTGCAAATAAATGAGAACTTCAAGATTGTGCGAAAGCTTTGAAGACTCTGGGACAGATTTTTCGAACCACGAAAGTAAAAAACAAAGTTTGAATTCTAGAAAATGATACTTCTCATCGGCTGGCAAAGAAAGAATGAAAAAATGAAGCAGTATCTCCCGATACATCATCAAGGAATCATGGCAGCAATACTCCTTTTTTCTGTGAGGACTGTAGAACTAGATCATGGTTTCATCAATTAATGGATACTGTTTTGCGATTTTGGAATGGTCTCGAAAGAAAATTTTGTCGAACCAGATTTAAGTTCCAATAGATGATTTTAATTTTCACTATTTGTTAAAGGAAAAGTAAATTGTTGATGTATTTAGAGGAAGTATTTTATGATTCATAATTTATAGGAAAATTTTTGTAAGCAGTAGATGTAATTTATTTTCCCAAAAAATAAATGATACGATGATTTGAAATGGAGCATTTGAAATGCCATTACATTTACACTGGCTAAAAGTAGTTATAAATGACACGACTTCAACCTCTAATTGTAAAAGGTAGTATCACATATTAACATATAAATTGTTGGAAATTACTCCCAACTGCAATCTAAATCAATAGGACAGAAACATCAATTTTGATTTGAAGTGAAAGGACGGCAGCAACAGAAATTCAACTCTGGAACAGCCGCATTGCTGGATCACCTCAGATTTAAAAATCAAGGTCTGAACCACGAAACCCATGCCATAACATCTATGCACCTACCGCACTTAATACCACTCCATACCATTCGAATTCAATCCCTACCACATGATGTGGACCCCACCAATCCACGTCAAACCTACCTCGACCAATTGGTGCTTATCGCACACCTTTGTGCTCACGTCACTACCCTTTCGAAATCATGTGATAGCATGACCCCACCATTCAAAATGAAGTCCAGTCAGCTGGTACTTGTTTGATGCGATAATCCTTCACAATTTTCCTCCACGTTCATTTTTCACACTGCTCAGTGCTCACGTCACCCGACACATATTTCCATGTGATAAACATATTGCGAGCCTCATCCCAACATTGTAATTTTTTATTGTTAAATGTGGCGATGACATATTTCTGTTTTCATATAGTTTTTAGACTTAGGTTATAGTTTTATTTTAAATATAGTTTTTATGTTTTTATTTAATATTGTGGCTATGGCCTATTGTAAATATATGTGTGTGTGTGTGTGTGTGTGTGTGTGTGTGTGTTTACAATACAAAGAAGAATATGTAGTGCGTGAGAGTAGCGAATAGACAGAGAAGAATAGGCAATGGAGCAGAGTGAAAGAGAAATCCAAAACAATAGTTCTGAAGATTGAAGACTGAATATTGTGATTGTTGAAAGTTAATCAATGAAATATAGTGTTTTCTCTCCACGGTGTATGGTTCTTTAATGCTCCATCTGCTGATTTGTTAATAAAATCTCTCTGTTGAAAGAGGAAAGAAATTCCTCTGTATTGTGTTAAGTATTTATCAAAAAATTTGACATGGCATCAGAGCTAGTTTAGGCTCTCAATAGTTGTTGAAGAAGCTAAAGGAAGAAGAAGACTATTGAAGCATTTCTCCAGCAGAGTGAAGGGTTTTCAGCAAGTCAGGTATTTACACAGTAGTGTGACTATTCATTTGAATGTATATATATATATATATATATATATATATATATATAAAGAGAGAGAGAGAGATTTGAAAAGAAGTGTCAAGAGTCAGAGTATATCTCTCCAGCAGTGAGAAATTTTATTTAAGTTACATAGTCAAGCTTTATAGTTCTACACAGTAAAGAGTGGCAGGAACTAGCACAAGCATGAGTATGGGAAATACTCAGCTCCCATAGTTCAATGGGAAGAACTATGACTATTGGGCAATCACAATGAGAGCCTTGTTTGCATCTCAAGAATTATGGGAACTGGTTGAAGATGGATCTGAATAACCATCAGATGAAAATGGGTATAATGTCCTAACACAGGCAAAAAATGATTTACTGAAGAGTAATAAGAAGAAGGACTCAAAATCCCTCTTCTATCTCTATGAAGTAGTGCATGAAAGTATATTTCGAAGAATTGCAGTAGCAAAGAAGTCCAAGGAGGCATGGGATACCCTCCACATAGCCTAGCAAGGAATGGATAAAGTAAAGATTTCAAATATTCAAGTAATGAGAAAAGAGTTTGAAGTTATTTGCATGAAAGAGTTTGATAGAATGGACTCATTCTTTACACATTTGATTGGGTTGGTTACCCAAATGGGATCTCATGGAGAAATAGACTTAGAAGAAAGAAAAATAGTGGAGAAAATATTTAAAATTTTACCATTAAGATTCAATGTGATAGTCACTACTAATGAAGAGACAAAGGATCTCTCAAGATTTATAGTTGATGAGATTCATGCATCTTTGATGACACGTGAAGAAAGGCTGAATAGAATAGAAAACTCATCTTTAGAGCATGCTTTCAAGACCAAAATTTCCTTTGGAAGAGGAAGAGGTCAAGGTAGACCAAACTATCGAGGAAAAGGTAGAGGCAAAAGCTAGAACAGAGGAGGAAGAAACAACCCTGCAAACACAAGTGGAAGGGGCAACAACCAACAAGGTGGAAAAAATCAAGCACATGGACAAAGGTATGATAAATCCCAAGTCCAATGTCATTACTGTAAGAAGTATGGGCACTATACCAATGAATGTAGAAAGAAATAGAGTGATATGGGTAATATACCCAATGCTAACTTTACTAAAGAAACTCGAAGTTAAGAGAATTTATTTTTAGCATGTAATATGGCTGAAGCGAAGAATCAAGATATGTGGTTTCTAGATTCAGGATGTAGCAACCATATGATTGGAAACATGTCAATGTTTTCCACATTATATGAAAATGTGAAGTCTCAAGTAACATTGGGAACAGACAGCAAAGTCTTTCTCATGGGTAAAGGTAGAGTGAGCGTTTTAATAAGAAAATGAGAAAGGAAATCCATATCTGATGTATACTATGTACTTGTTATGAAGTGTAGCCTTTTGAGCATTGGACAACTCATTAAAAAATGCTACAATGTATTATTTGAAGATGATTTATGTACCATCATGGACATACCACCAAGCAATCAAAGGATTGTACAAGTGAAGATGACAAGAAACGTAATGCTCCTCTCAAGATGAGAGAAAATTTGAAGAAAGGAGTTGCAATGGTAGTTGTAACTCAAGGGACATTCCAAAAGGAAGCCAAAGATGAAAACTATCTATTGCACTTGAGATTTGGAAATCTCAAATTTGGAGGCCTAAGTTTGTTGCACATAAAAGGTATGGTAAAGGGATTACCATTGATTGAAAAACCAGACAGCCTTTGTGAAGGCTGCATCTTGGGAAAACAACACAGAGAAAGGTTTCCATCAGGAAAGAGCATAAGGGAAAAAACACCCTTAGAGATAGTCCATTCAGATTTGTGTGGAATAATGCAAACACCATCTTTAGGAGGCAACCACTATATGCTAACTTTTATTGATGATTACACTAGAAAAAAATGTGTGTATTTCTTGAAGATAAAGAGTGAATTATTTGAGAAGTTTTGCCACTTTAAAGCTCTTGTAGAGAATCAAAGTGGGCAACGTATAAAAGTTTTGAGGACTGACAGAGGAGGAGAATATATCTCCAAAGATTTTCTGTGTTTTTTCATAGAAAATGGAATTCACAACAATTTAGAGCAAGGTATACACCATAGCAAAATGGAGTTACTTAAATAAAAGACAGAACCATAATGGATATGGTAAGAAGCATGTTGAAGGCAAGACATTTGACAAATGAATATTGGGCTGAAGATGTACATTATGCAGCATATTTTTTGAATAGATTATTAACAAAGAGTGTGATGAACAGAGTTCTAGAAGCAGCATGGAGTGGGATAAAACAACTTGTCACCCACATGAGAGTAATTGGATGTGTGGCTTATGCACATATTCCAGATCAGCTAAGGAAGAAGTTGGACAGTAAGGGGGAGAAGTGCATATTTGTTGGATACAATGAATAATAAAAGGCATACAGATTTTATAACCCATCCACTAAGAAGTTTATTGTAAGCAGAGATGTACAGTTCATTGAAGAAGAAGCTTAGGATGGAAGCATTGAGAAAATAGTAAATGTAAAAAGTTGTTTTTCTGAAGAAGTTGATGAGGAAGAAATGGAAGCAAGAAACCCCTCATTAACAACAGCTCCTCCACCAAGACAAGCACAACAAGGAACAACTCAAGCAGGTATGAGAACACCCTTGAGAAGTGAGGAAAGTGCTTCTCCAAGCACAACACAAAGATCATATTTAAGTGCTTCTACCAGCACAAGTTCAGAAAGTGAAAGAAGAGCCAGATTCAGAAGTTAAAATGAAATCTATGAGCAAGAGGCAACCAATGAAGGTATGAAATTTTTGTTTTCATTGTGTTGTCATATAGAAGATCCTATTCATTTTGAAGAAGCGGTAAAATATAATAAATGAATAGAGGCTACAGATGAAGAGATTAATGCAATAGGGAAGAACAATACATGGGAATTAGTTCATCTCCCAAAAGGTAAATAAGTAATTGGAGTAAAATGGGTCTATAAGACCAAAAGAAATGCCTAATGCAAGATTTAAATGCACAGGGCCAGCCTTGTTGTCTAAGGCTACAAGCCATAATAAGGAAGAGATTATGAAGAAATATTTGCACTAGTAGCAAGGATGGAAACAATGAGAGAAGTGATGTCCGTAGCAGCACAACAAAAATGGAAAGTTTACCAAATGGATGTGAAATCAACATTCATAAATGGAGTTTTGATGGAAGAGGTTTGTGTTTAACAACCTCTAGGCTATGAGAAAGAAGGCTAAGAGCACAAGGTGTGCAAGTTGGAGAAAGCTCTATATGGGCTGAAACAAGCACCAAGAGCATGGTAGAGTAGAATAGATGTTTATCTATTGGAAAATGGGTATGAAAAATGTTAAGGAGAACCCACATTATACATCAAAGAAAAGGATGGTAAGATGCTTATTGTTGTTTTATATGTTGACTATGTGATATTCACAACTAATGATGCTTATCTCATTGAAAACTTTAAGGTAGCCATGAAAGAAGAATTTGAGATGACTGATATGGGATTGCTGAGATACTTCTTAGGAATAGAAGTAGAGAAAAATGAAAATAAAATTTTTATTTCTGAAAAAAAGTATGTGAAAGAGGTTCTGGAAAGATTTAACATGCAAGATTGCAAAGCAGCAATAACTCCAATAGTGACGGGATTGAAACTATGGAAAGAAGATAGCAACAAGGATGTAAATCTAAGTTTATATAAGAGCATAGTTGGCAGCCTTATGTATTTGACTGCAACTAGGCCTAATATTATGCATGTTGTAAGTTTAATTTCCATATTTATGGAAAGGCCAAAGGAGACACATTGGCAAGCAGCAAAAATAATTCTAAGGTGTGTCAAATGAATGAAGGGGTATGGTATTTTATACACCTCTTTAGAAAATTTTGAGTTAATTGGTTATATTGACAATGATTGGGCTGGAAGTATAGATGAAAGGAAAAGTACCGTTGGATATGTTTTTCATATGAGATCAAGAGCCATTTCATGGGCTTCTAAGAAAAAACCAATTGTAACTTTATCAATATCAGAGGCATAGTATGTGGCAGCTACAACAACAACATGTCTAGCAGTATGGATGAGAATAATGTTAAGGGATTTGTGCCATGAACAAGTGAAAGGTACAAAAATTTATTGTGATAATAGCTCAGCGATAGTATTATCAAAGAACTTAGTGTTTCAAAAAAGGACAAAGCACATAGATGTTAAATATCATTTTATCAGAGAATTGGTGAAAAATGGAGAAGTTGTTCTGAAGCACTGCAAAACAAAAGAACAGTTTGCATATGTTTTGAAAAAGCCACTGGGGCAAAAAAGTTTTAATTTTCTCGGAAAATGTCTGGAATGCAAGATAGCAGCATTTGTGATTAAGGGGGAGTGTTGGAAATGAATCCCAACTGCAATCTAAATGAACAGGAAAAAAAAATCAATTTTGATTTGAAGTAAAAGGAGGGCAGCAACAAAAATTCATCTATGGAACAACTGCATTTCCGCAGCCCCTCGGATTTGGAAAATAATGGTGTGAACCATGAAATCCATACCATAACATCTATTTAGCTACCACACTTAATACCGTGCCATACCATTTAAATTTAAACCCTACCACATCACGTGGACCCCGCCAATCCACGTCAAACCTTCCTCGACCAATCGATGCTTATCGCACGCCTCTGTGCTCATGTCACCACCCTTTCGAAATCGTGCGATAGCATGACCCCACCATGCCAGCTCATCCTTCCCACAACCAATAGCACTTTGTCACATTGAAACAAATTCCAATCAGCCGATGCGTCGTTTGATGTATAATCCTTTGCAATTTTCCTCCCCGTTCATTTTTTGCACTGCTCGGTGTTGACATCACCCATCACATCTTTCCATATGATAAACATATCACACACCTCATCACAACATTGTAATGTTTTATTGTTAAATGTTGGGGTGACATAATTTTCGTTTTAATATAGTTTTTTGACTTAGGTTATAGTTTTATTTTAAATACATTTTTTATGTTTTTATTTAATATTGTGGCTACGGCCCATTGTATATATATATATATCTGTGTGTGTGTGTCTGTGTTTACAATACAAAGAACAATATGCAATGTGTGAGAGTAGTGAATAGACAAAGAAGAATAGGTAGTTGAGCGGATTGAAAGAGAAATATAGAACACCAGTTCTGAAGACTGAAGATTGTAATAGCCGAAAGTTAATGAATGAAAGAGAGTGTTTTCTCTCAACGGTGTAGGTTTTTTTAATGCTCCATCTGCTAATTTGTTAATAAAATCTTTGTGTTGAAAGAGGAAAGAAATTCCTCTATATTTTGTTAAGGATTAATCAGAAAATGTGACATAAATTAAATAAATTGGGTCATTTTAACAAATAAATTTATTTCCCTTCTTTTCATTTTCTTCACTTATAACTTTCATTTTTGTTTAGCGTGTTTTCCTTTTATGCACCTTTACTTTTCTGAGATTCATAGCGATCTTCCCTTCAGTAACAATTTTATAAATTCGTTATTTAAGGTAGTGGGAATGATAATGCCAACATGATTAACTTATAGATGATAACTTCTCATGTGTCATTTCTATAGTGTTTAGTTGAGTTATTATTTCCTATTCATCATATCTTCTAACATTTTGGATAATGATATTCATAGAGTTCACACAACAATTTGATTTTGATATCTTGTCAAAGATACCTCATACACCCTAGGTTGCAATCACAAATCTAAAATTAATATATGATATGTAAATATTATTATATGAGTAACTTATCTTCGATATTAACATTTCCAAAATAACTTATTATTTTTTTCATAAACATTGAAATACCATAATTTAGAGAAATACTCTAATTTCAATTTCCACACATAAAAAGTACAAATATAAGTGCATCTAATGGACAAATATATATATTGATAATATATAAGTGTTTATAATGGCCAATCTATATATGGATATTAAAAGGAATTGACTCAACACCTAGAGATATAATTAAGGAAGTGGAATGGTTGAGAAGTGATGGTAAAGCCAAAGCCATCATTATCACTCACCTCGTATATACATAGTTATAAAATGTAGATGTGGAGAAATCATCCAAGGAAATTTAGTATTAATTGAATAGAATATTTGAAGAAAAAGCAATAAATGCAACCTTTTCATATTTTAAGGGGCTCAATACTTTGAGGATAGGTAGGGATGCAATAAAAGACATATAATCCATGATGCTTATGAATTGAATAAACTGTATATTATTGGGGTTATGAGATATGAATGTGGGGATTTTTGTTGAATATTATAATGGAAATTTCAGACATGGAAGTTCATTATCATGCCTTTAAAAATATTATAAGGCATTTCAAGTTCTAATCATATCCAATGGTTATGGGAAAATTCGATTACAACTAGGAGACTGCACATTTCAATGGAACAGGGAGTGGCTTGAAGGAGTCTTACTTGCCCAACTAATGTTTTTAAGGACCAATGTTTTCAAATATGAAGCCTCTGATGAATGAGGTCCTATTTTTATTTTTGTGAATGTGTGTGTGTTTCTTTTTCTTTATGTGAGTATTGTTTTTAGTAGTGTAAGTCTTAATCGGGGGTTTTATATCATATTATGTATTAATTATGTAATAATATCAACTTTCTAAGCGGTATGTTATTATTCAATGATGGTATATACAATAGATCAACCACTTATTTTTGAATAAGTAGTTAGATATAATAACCATTTGCAATCTATATAAAATAGGAGAATGTCATTACTTTTTGGGATCCCAAAGTGACAGTTAGTCCATGGAATCAATTCCCAACTATATATTAAATATATTAAATCTGTATTTAAAATTAATCTTTTTGTTTACTTTACATCATGAAGGAAAATCCCTCTATCACTTTCACTACATTAATTAATTTTAAGAATATTAGACTTCTCCTCTATTCTAATATTTCAAGTACCAATAATTTGTTCAAATATGTGAATTATAATGTCCCTAGCCATGCTAGAGTATATGTTATTGAATGATAGATTTTTGTATTCCTTTTAGTTTCACTCATCTCACTGGAAATTTTTATAAATGTAAGAATGAAATTTTCATTATAAAAACATTTTTATAGCTTAGGATTGAAGAACTCCATTGGAAAACAAATCATTCAATAAATATAGAATTTTTGTTTGTTGTCTCTCATAGTTGAAACAATAGAACCATTATTTCTTCAATATTAGAAGAAATATTATTCAAACTTCTCATAATAGTTCCTAATATCCTTTAGTCTTTAAGAGTTTCCTAAGTGTATCTAGGGTATTACCTATAAAAATCAACATGCTTAAAACTATAATTTTCTATGCAAACAATTATATAGTGTTTAAAGCGATAGATATTCTCCCTTTAGACTATAATTTATTTTAAGAAATTCACCTTTCTTATTAGATAAACTCAATGAATTTATGCCATCTTTTGTCATCTTGAATATATTTTTAATTTTTACCTTTCTATATGATTCATCCACCTCTGTATACTTCTCAAAGGTTGGCCTAGTAATGAAAAAATGTTGAATTTCATGTTGGATAAAAATATCATATTCTATGGCTTCAATCAATGATTTACAATTGATGATTCCTTCAACTTTATCAAAATAGAGGAAAAAATAAATCAACAACTTAACAATTATCCACTTCAATGGAGAATCTCCTTTACATTTCATAAATGAACAATTCTTCGATGATTAAAATGAAAAATCCTATTTTATATATACAGGTCACAACATAATCATAGTTGACATAAAAATGATAATGTAAGGGCACTAAAATAACAATAGTGGGCTTATATGGGGCATAATAATAATAATGTCGGGACTAAATGGGCACAATAAAAAAAATAATGAGCTTCTATGGGGCACGATATTAAAAATATGGGAACTACATGGGAAAAACAATAACAATAAGGGGGCTACACTAATAATAACAATAAGAGGATACACCAACATTATAAGGACCTAACATGCCCCTCTCCTTCAAAAAGTTTTTTTCCTCAACGCTTGAGTAGTTTTGGATGCTTCTGTATAAAATTCTAATCCTCTTAGCTTGAATCTTCAGCGCGTAATTTCTTCCACTTGATGAGATACTCTAAAATTGATCAATTTCGTAGTTGTCAAGTTCTTATTTTTTTGATTGCTTCAGGTTCCAATATTATTATTCCTTCCTCATCATGTTCTAGCAATATTGTTTGAACTGGAAGCTTGTCACCTATAACCTTCTTTAAGCATGACACATGGAAAACTTGGTGCACTCGGGAAGATGCAGGAAGCTCCAATTTGTATGCCATAGTACCAATATTTTGCAACATCTTGTAAGCACCATATTAATTTGGTGATAATTTATTGTCCTTCTTACCTTGTTTGAGAGAGATTTTTTTGCATGGTTGTAACCGTAAAAATACCATTTTACCTACATCAAAAAATATTTCTCTTTGATGTTGATCAGCCTTTTGTTTCATTTGATTTTCTGACAAAGTGAGGTTATACTTTAAGAGTTGGAGAACTCACTTTTGATGCTTGATGTGATCTTCCACCACTTGTTAGTGTTTTAAACAAACACATCTCATAGAGCATATTGATTTCCCATTTGATTCTCCCTAAACCCTGGAATCTACTGCAAAAATTTAAAAATGGTTAAGGAAAGTGGTTAGTATGACCGTTCAAGAGTCAGCTCGACAACCAGTGAAGAAGAGATCAAGAAAGCTTATTACATGATGTCCAAGAAAGGTCATCCTGACAAATGTCCAAATGATCCATAGGTCGTAGAAAATTTCTAGGCATTAGGAGAAGCTTACCAAGTTCTCATTGATCCAGCACAGCGGGAATCATATGACACACATCGAAAAGCATGTGTATGAATGGAAATAAAGATAGATCCAGCAACAATCTTAACTTTGATTTTTGGAAGTGACTTATTTGAAGAGTATGTAGGCTAGCTTGCAATGGCTTCAATGTTTCCTTTTGATAATTTTGCTAAAGGTGAGTAGACATATACCAAGAAACTAGAAGAGAATATGAAGGCTGTCCAAAAGGAGAGAGAAGAAAAATGTGCACAGATTTTGAAAGATTGTCTAAATCAGTATGTACAAGGTGACAAGGTAGGGTTTATAAACCAAGCTAAATCTAAGGTACAATTTCTGGGCAGTGAAGGTTATGGAAGCAATATGTTGTGAAAAATTGCTCACATGTATGAAAGAGAAGCAACAAAGGAGCTTATTGCGAAGATGAATTGGAATCATTTTTACAGTCCAAGAAAGAATTGATTTTCAACTCACTTTGGAAATTAAATTTACTTGAAATTGAAGGCACCCTCTCGAATATGTACCATATGGTGTTGCAAGATAATAATGTTAAGAAAGAACTTTGAGCTCATGCCAAAGCTTTATAGACTCTGGGACAAATTTTACAAACTAGGAAAGTAAAAAAATTAAGTTCGAATTCCACAAAATGATACTACTAATCGGCTGCGTAAGAAAGAATTCCAAAATGAAACAATCTCTCCCAATACATCCCCAAGGAATCATGGCAGTAATACTCCTTTTTTCTGTGAGGGTTGTAGAACTAGATGGTGGTTCCATCAATCAATGGATACCATTTTTCGGTTTCGGAATGGTCTCGCAAGAAAATTTTGTCAAACCAGATTTAAGTTTCAATAGAATGATTTTAATTTTGTTAGAGGCAATGTAGATTGCTGAAAGTAGATTGTTGATGTATATAGAGGAAAATTTGTATGCTTCATAGTATATAGGAAAATGTTTGTACTCAGTATATGTAATTTCTTTTCCGAAAAAAGCAATGATAATGATTTGAAATGGAGCATTTGAAATGCCATTACATTTACACAAGGTAAAAGTAGTTTTAATTGAAACAACTTCAGCTTCGGCTTGTAATAGTAAAAAGTTGGTATCACATATTCACATATAAATTAAATAAATGATAGTAAAAAGGTAGTATCACATCTTAACATATAAATTAAATAAATCAGGTTGTTTTAACAAATAATTTATTTCCCTTCTTTTCATTTTCTTCGCTTATAGCTTTCATTTTTGTTTAACATTCTTTCCTTTTATCTATCTTTACTTTTCTGAGAGTCATAGCCACCTTCCCTTGAGTAATAACTTTATAAAGCCATTCTTTAAAGAAGTTGGAAAGATAATTCCGAGATGATAACTTCTATATCATAGCCTTTTATATGTGATTGCTATAGTGGTTAGCTAAGTTATTCTTTCATGCTCATCATACTTTCTAACATCTTGGAGAATGATATTCATAGAATTCACACCACGATTTGATCTCGACATATTGACAAAGTGATCCAGATTTATGAAAGAACGTAACAGAATATAGAACTAACAATAAACTTAGATATTCAGCGGAAATAATGCTTCATTTCATTAATATCAAAAAACAAAAATATGCTTACAAACATAATGGAAATAAATAGCTACGGAGCTGGTAGTGAATCTCTGAGAAGAGATGTGGCGGATACAGACCTCTGAACTGAGTTAAAATGAGGCTCGAGGGCCTATTTATTATTTATAAACAACGGAAAATCCTAAACATCCAAAAACCTAACCCTAGGAGATGAAGCGCCAAAACTATGGGCCCCGTTTGGGTAAATTGGTGTTTCAACTTCTCGGGGACGTAACTTTGGCATACTATCTCCGTTTTATGCACATGATACATCTTTAGAAATATATATTCAAGGAATACAACTATTGTTTCTAATATCAATTTCATAATGGAATCATATTTGACGGAGGTGCGATGCCCAAAAAACGTCATTTAGGGCCTCAAAACAACTCCAGAAGTTCAGGACCCGAAAAACTGCTAAAAATAGTAAGTTGTGCTGCAACTTAAAATCTAAAAGAACTAATGGTGGGGGTTCAAATGGAATAGGTGGGTGGCCACCAATATCCACCTAGATCATTAAGTCCCCAAAACGGCTCCAGGAGTGGAGGACCCAAAAACCTGCTAAAAATAGTAAGTTGTGCTCGATGTGAAAAGCTGCAAGAAATGATGGTTCTGGTCCAAATGGAATAGGTGGGTGGCCATCGATATCCACCAGGATCATTCCTCCCTCCTTAGGAAGCAATGGTCCCCATTGTGTCGAGATCCTCCATGAGGTGAGGCAAATATTGTTGAACTGGGTATTATATTTGTTGAAGATGTCATGGACCTGGGGGTGGACATGTTGGATGCGTTTAGTAAATTTGGTTTCTTTATCAGCCTTAGATAGTACATGTGTGTATTCTATAGCTGTATTTTCAATATGTATGGCAACATCAGACGGTGGTGCATTGGGAGTCAGATCAATCGAGTGCTTGTCCTGACAGTGTAAAGGAACCTTTGTGAGTGAGGACAAAATGTCCTCATATTTCTCCATGAATTTTCCCATCTGCTACAGTTGTCCAAGGGAGCCCTGTTTCGAGGTTTTGGCCACAATATTATTCTTCCCCTGTGAGTGAGTTGTAAGGAAAATAGATTTCCTGGTTTGGGAAACAATCTTACTACGTTGTTTTGCAGTAGTCAAAGAGATGACAGGAGGTGGTACTACCTCTAGTATCTTGTACAAGTTATTTCCCAAAGTAATAACAATAGCACGAGGCTTAGACTCATACACAGCATGTCGCCTCCACAATTATGGTTGGCTCAATAATACATCAGCTACATCAAAAGGAGCAACATCACACAATACCTCATCAGTGAATGGCTTGATATTGTACGGAAGGAAACACTGCTAGCGGATGCGGAGATCTATCCCTCAGTGGAGCCATCCGATGTTATATGATGGTGGGTGTGTTGTGGTCAGTAGGCCAAGCTGCTTCACGACCTCTGCTGAAATGAGGTTCTTTTGGCTTCCACTATCAACAAAAAATTGTAGCGGAGAACCCTTCACCAACATCTATGAATGGAAGAGGCGCTCTCCCTCCTCTAGATCCTCTAGATCCTCCCTTTGGATCTTGGTGGTGGAAAAAATGGCACTGGGATCTACATCAATGATCTTCTTCCCTTTTTTATTTCCTTTGTTTGGTTCCGACTCAGGATCAGAAAATGCATCTGATTCGGGTGCCTTTAGCTTGGCCACCAGTGACTGTTTGGCCCAACACTCATTTGTGCTGTGAGTGGGGCTATTATGAGATTCACACCACTTCCCTGTGTCCTTATTTGGATTTGTTGTGTTGTTCTGAGTCACGCTACTTTGGCCTTGTCACTTGTTCTTCAGTTAGGGGGCACCTTTCAGATTTACAGATCCAAAGTCTCACTTCTTCTTCTTAAATTTATGCTCGATCTTGGTGGCATAGCGATATGCCGTGCTAAGTGATGTAATGTCAAGGAACTCCATTTCCTATTGAATGTGTTTGTGTAGATAGCCATGATATTTGAGCACCAAATGTCTCTCTAAATCCTTAATACCCAACTTTGTGCACAGGGTATGGAACAGATTCATCAGTTCGTGCACATCTTGATCCCTTTATTGCCGCAGCATGGTCCATTGGATGTATTTGTCCTCATAGCTCCCCACGGGGTCCTATTGTTTCTTTATGTCATCTCAGAACAGATTCCAGGTGGGTGTGGCCGAGAACAGAGAGGGTTCCCCTTCATCCTCTTGCTCACAGTAGGTTTCCCACCAGTCTTTGACAATGGGGGCGGCTTTGAGGAGTGCAAAAATAATCTTTTCTCAGTCAGAGAAATCATGGACTGAGAAATACCCTTCTAGAAAATTCGACCATCTATCTACCGCATCTACATCTATTTCGCCTTCAAATACAGGAATGTCAAAGTTTACCTATACCTTGAAGGAAGTGGTGCCTCCAGAGTGGTTGTTGGATGGAGATGCACCATAGGTGGGCAGTCGTTGAAGGATTTGAGAAAAGTTATCCATCATTGCATTCCTTTGTTTCTCGAGGGCCTTCTCAAGCAATATTTTGATAGGATCTCCTTCTCCCTCGTCTTTCTTTTCTTCCACCATGGGAGGTCATCGGGGTTTACGAGGCTGATCTTGGAAGGGTTCAACTAGATGAAGCCCTAACTCCTTATACCCTGACCGCATTGGGGACATGCAAAGAAAAACAAAGAAAGAGCAGACCGCTCTGATACCACTGATCCCATTAATCTAGATTTATGGAAGAAGGCAACAGAATACAGAAATAACCATAAACATAAATATGCAGCGGAAAGAATGCTTCATTTCATTAATATCAAATAACATAAATATGCTTACAGACATAATGGAAATAAATAGATAGGGTGCTGGTAGTGAATCTTTGAGAAGAGATGTGGCAGCTACAGACCTTTGAACTGAGTTACAATGAGGCTTGAGGGCCTATTTATTATTTAGAAATAATGGAAAACCCTAAATGTCCAAAAACCTAACCCTAGGAGATGAAGTGCCAAATCTATGGGCCCCATTTGGGTAAATTGTTATTTCAACTTCCTAGAGACGTAAATTTGGCATACTATCTCCATTTTATGCACATGATACATCGTTAGAAATATTTATCCAGGGACTACAACTGTTGCTGCAAATATCAATTCTGGAAAACAAAATCATATTAGACAGATGCGCGATGCCCAAAAAACGTCGTTTAGGGCCTCAAAATAGCTCTGGAAGTTCAGGACCTGAAAAACTACTAAAAATAGTAAGTTGTGTTGCATGTGAAAAGATGCAAGAATTGATGGTGTTGGTCCAAATGGAATAGGTGGGTGGCTGTCGATATCCACCTGGATCAAAAAGAGACCTGATACATCCCAGGTTGCATTCACAAATCTAAAATTAATATATGAATTTTAGATTTGTAAATCCGAGGATGAATCTCAGAGTAATGGTTACTCTACTTATCGATTCCAATGAGGTGAGTGTGAAAACCCAGCAATTCCCCTCAAACGCGAAGACTCTGATACTATGCTAGGCTTTCTATTACACCAAAAATTGCATTCCTTAGTAAACTTCCAAACCATTATCATAGTTGTTTTTAAGTTGTCCTAGGGTGGATCCTAGACGGGATCAATTACGAAGAAGAGGGGGTCTCACAATTCACTGAAGCTCGACATTTATATAAAAGCGGGAATGAGGAAATTTCTTTTCATACACCCCCCCCCCCTGCTTTCATTAATTTTCGGGAATGTGGGGGGTCTCGTAATTCATTGGTCGTCGTTGATTTTAGAGCGCGCCATCATAACCATTGGAAGCTGCATATAGAATAT
Source organism: Pinus albicaulis (assembly GCA_034641835.2). NCBI lineage: Eukaryota > Viridiplantae > Streptophyta > Pinopsida > Pinales > Pinaceae > Pinus > Pinus albicaulis. The sequence goes on along the minus strand of CM076578.1, from coordinate 281,350,727 downwards.
ATACTTGGTGCTAGTCACGTCAAGCTATATTTTTCAATATTTATTTAAAAATATAAATGTTTGTAAAATAAAATTATACAACATAGAGACATTTAAATGTGTGTGCTTATTTTCTAAAATAAACTATCTTCTTCTTTTCCTTTCCTTTATTATTTTCCTATTCGATTTTTGTATTTTTCATTTATTTTCTTCTTTTTTTTTTCTATTTTCTCTTTTCTTTTCTTTTTCATTTTACAATAAAAATACATTTGCAACTATTTTAAGGGTAAAATTAAGTTACAACCTTAGCTACATCTCAAGACTGCTTCCCCCTATGGGATGGACAGAATATGCATATCCATGAGCCTTCTCCCCGAGCTATGGAGTATTTTCTATTAAAATCACCATTTTTGTAGAAATTTAAATGAAATAATGATATATACAATCATTATGTTGAAAATACTCAATATTGGATATAATTCTTGAGATATTTCCCCTTGACTAGCAATGAGAAATACTCTCCTTCCAAATTATGTAGGATGAATGTATTATTTCCTTTGACTTCTTTAATGTTAAAAGGTCCTAACCATAGGTTATCAAACTTTTCATGTTTTCCTCTTTCTTCTCTTCTTGCATCCCATCTGAGAACTAAATCTCCTTGTCTGAAATCAACTGCTCTGGATTTTGTGTCAAACAAACACTTTCATTTTGTCTTGATATTGTCAAATTTTATGCTAAATTTCATCTCTATATGGATTTAGCTTAATAATTTGATTTATTCTTATTGAAAAATAATCTTCCTCTTCAAATGACTCGTGTAAAAACTTCATGACTGGAAATGCAAATTGACTAGGGAAGACAAAAAGGGGGTTTACAAGTAGACCTTTTAGGTGCAACCTTGTTTTCCCATACTGCATATTTGAGATGACTATCTAAGGTACTTTTATGAAATTCTAACACCTTCATGATGAATTTAATCTGACTTTTATTTGATGAGTATCCTAACCCATTCCCTTGTGGATAATAAGGTCTAGATTGATGTAAATAAATTTGATATTTTTGACAAAATTCTATCATCTTAATAATATTGAAAGCTTGAGAATTATCTGTAACTATATTTCTCTGATAGCCAAATCTAGAAAAAATGTTTTCTTCAGTAAATTTTATCACCATTGTGTCAGTTTCATTCTTAACAAGTGTTAACACGATAAAATTGTACAAGAAAAAAACATTAGAAAATAATAAACAAATTGTACAAATAAATATTTTCTAGCAGAAATACACTATGAAAGACAAAAATTTAATAAATTCCTAATATTTAGTCAGAAATTGGCAGAAAACACACCATCAGCAAAGAGGTTTTTCACAAGTCGTGATTTTTCCTTCGATAGCAACGCGGTCTTGGGGATGGCGAAAATTCACCATCCGAGACCACTTCCCACACTTGGTGAAGTTGATTCTCTGTCAGTAGCAGACAAGGCCAACTAAATTCGAGCCACCTAAAAGAGTTATGTAGCCCTCAAAGGAATCTACTTTCCTACTCTTGAGTCACTATCAATCTTCAAAAAAATTCTATATAAACTAGTCATGGGAAGAGAAAAAGGAGAGAGATTGTTATGTTGGAAAAATTTCTACCATAGTAACACCAAATTTCAAGAATTGAAGTAGGAGGATTGAATACACTAGCATGTTGGTCGTCCAATATCCTAGTGAACAAAGAGGACTCTGCCATTGGAGAGTTGTTATGTTCCTTTTGGGAGAGGGAGGAGAAACTTGCAAAGGTATCCAAGGAAAGGGGCCCACTTGCCTTGAGTATTTGAGCTCCATAGCTCAAAGGACTCACTGCAAGTGTGTTAGTATTATATTATTCTTACTACCAACAACCAATAAAGGGACTTTTCTCCGTTATTGTATTGGTTTGTTGCTCCATTTGATCATTATTGTCTTGTGTTTTTTCTGTTTGAGTTTATGTTATTGTTTGCATTACTTACCTTATGAGTTTTTTTATGTTATTTTTAGTTTGTCCATTAACAACACCATAATATTCTCTATGACCTTTTCAAGAAGAAACCTACTACTAAAGAGGTGTCTTTTGGTACACTAGTGTGGGAAAAACACTACCACATGATTGGAAACTCCACTAGTTTCTTTTTCCTGGTTTAATAGTCATTTTTCACAACCTCCTCTATGCATAACCAGCTACAAGGCACTCAGGGTATCTCTGTGAATTATTGAGGACATTTAGCGCCTGTTCTGAGAGGTGGAGAGCTCAATTTTTTTATATTTCTGGACATCGCGTCTTTCTCTCATACATACGCACACACCACAACTATGTTTAAAAAACGCGTGTTGTATTACAGAAAGAAAAGAATCCTTGTATTTTTTCAAATTTTTAGGCGATTGGAAACCAATAATGAATTGCCTTCACCATTGTTCTACATTTTTTTGTTGTTAGGTTAACCAATTGTTGCACTAACCATAATTAATATATTAATTAAGCATCTTTTTTTACATTTTCAAAACACGCATAGCTTAACTAGGAAGAAGTGTTAGTGGAAACATTCCACACATAATCATCCAAACTATTTTTTTCTAATGTTTACGTAGAACACATAGTTTAATTAGTCTAGGAGTTAGTGGCCTATTATCCATAAATATTTTTACTAGATAAGTTATTTCTTAATTTTTTGCATCAGAGTTGGGACTAGGGTAAGAGAATTTTGAAATACCATCTCCATTTATTTCTACATACTCTAATTAGGAAAATTGAAAGTGACCCATTATCCGCAAATCATTTCAATTCTTGCACCGAAAAATAAAAACACATAGTATAATTAGAGGGGTATACTAAAGGATCATATCATATCCACATCTTATCACACTCTTGGTTGTTCACTCAAACACACACACTAAGCAATGGTAAGATTTGAGCTAAAAGACACCCAGTTTTTGGGGCTTTTATTCTTATCCACCCTAAAGAAAATTAAGACTTAAAAAAAAATGATAGTTGGAACTCACTAAATTCTCCCCACAGGAGCCATAAAATAAATAATAGTTTAAGTTAGGACCATTGGGAGTAGGCATCAAATAAGTCTCCATGGAAATATTTCATTTTGAAACATTACAGAGACCCAATTCATAGGGGGTTTGACTTAGGTCCAGTCGTGTCGTATTGTTTGGGGCTACCCAGCCTATCCAATGCTCGGTGATGGTAACTTACTACCAAGAAGCTAATGAATCAAATGCTCAAGTGGAACGTAGGTTTTAACCCTGAACAGAAATTATCTACACACAAATCTTATAACAGAAAATAAACAATAGCGAGAGCATAAAACATAAAACAGATAAACACAGAGATTTTCCCCTGGATCCCAAATTGGGACGACCAGCTTGATTTTTCATTATATCTTTGCTGTTACAACACATATATATACATGCCGAAGCATACATAAACCCCAATCCATTAACCCTGGATTAGAACATAATCGTAGTTCCCTTGACCGGATCTACAAAATACCAGGGGTCGAAAACCATCGTACCCCAAAACCATGTGCAAACTCATGCAAAAACATGGGTGGGTCCGCATATGAGTGGTATCGCATACCAAAAAAAAAATCGTCGGGGCGCTGCCCCCCCTGTGACCCCCCTACTACGCCCGGCACAACGTACAGCGCGTGACGCTAGTCATGGAAATAATATAACACATACTCAACATTCTCCCACTTGTTGTTTTCTTTCCATAGGGGGCCACAGGAGAGCTTAGTCATTTGGCCAATTCTTCAACACCCATTGTTTCTCTACACCAAGAGAACTTCTAAGTGCTCACAAACTTCGTCAATGCATCTGCAACATTCTTCAAAGTGTCCACCTTTACCAGTAACACCCTTTTAGCCTCAACCATATCTAAAAAAAAGTGATATTGAACATCAATGTGCTTTGTCTTTGAATGATAAGCAGGGTTCTTAGCCAAGAAAATTGCACTTTGGCTATCACAGTCTATCCTTATAGCTTGCTGTACCAACCCCATACTTGAACACAATCTCTGAAACCAAACTACTACTTCCTTGCTTGCATGAGTGGCTGCTATGTATTCTGCCTCTGTAGTTGAAAGAGCCACTACAGACTGTCTTTTACTCATCCAATTGACTGCACCTCCAAATAGGTTAAACACATACCCACTTGTAGATCTTCTTTGGTCGAGATCTCCAGCCCAGTCTGCATCAACAAAACCACTAATGTCCAACATTCTTTCCAATCCCGGTCTTCCCTGGTAGCACAAGCCATAATCACTAGTGCCACGTAAATATCTGAAAACCCGCTTCACTGTTGTCCAATGCTCCTTTCCTAGGTTTGACATAAACCTTCTAAATACTCCCGTTGCATGTGCAATGTCTGGTCTAGTACAGAGCATTTCATACATTAGACTACCCACTGCACTTGCATATGGAACACATGACATATCCTCCTCTTCTTCTTGTGTCTTGGGACACTGTTCAGTAGACAGCTTTACACCTACAGGAATAGGAACATTCACCGGTTTACTATCCTGCATATTGAACCTCTGTAATATAGTCTCGACATACTTCCTCTGGTTTAACCAGAGCTTCCTCTTTGCCCGATCTCTCTTAATTTCCATGCCCAAAATATAGTTTGCAGCACCAAGATCCTTCATGTCGAATTTGGAGAACATTTGGGTCTTCAAATCTTGGATAATTTCTTTGTCATTTCCAATCAACAACATATCATCCACATACAAGACCAAATAAATAACACGGTCACCAATTAATTTAAAAAAAACACAGTGATCCTCCTTGCTTCTGGTGAAGCCAAGTCCCCGTATATAGGTATCAAATTTCTGATACCACATCCTTGGTGATTGTTTTAACCCATACAGAGACTTCTTCAACCTACATACTAGTTCTTTCTTACCCTTCACCATAAAGCCTTCAGGTTGCTTCATGTATATCTCCTCTTCTAGATCCCCGTGAAGAAATGTTGTCTTCACATCCATCTGTTCTATCTCAAAATAAAATGCAGCAGCAACAGATAGAAGTAATCTAATAGAAGTAACCTTGGTAATAGGAGAAAAAATATCACCAAAATCAATTCCCGACACCTGGGAATAATCTTTTGCTACCAACCGAGCTTTGTATTTCTCCACCTTTCCTTCTACATACATCTTCTTTTTAAACACCCATTTTCTCCCAATGGGCTTCCTTCCAGCTGGCAACTCCACCAGATCCCACGCATCGTTTTTGTGCAAGGATGCCATTTCATCAACCATGGCCTCCTTCCAGAGTTTTCCATCCTCTGAATCTACTACCTCCCTGACATTTCTGGGTTCATCATGAGTTATAGTTAAGGCAAAACCTGAACAAAAAGCAGATGGACTATACCTTTCTGGTTGCCTTCTTTCTCGAACTGATCTTCTCAAAGCTGGAGTTTGTGGCTCTTCATCTTCTGAGTCTTCTTCTGTTGTAGAGTCTGATTCATCCTCCTTTAGCTCAAACTCTATCTTCTCAAGTTCCTTTGGTAGGACTTCATGTTTAACAACATCTTTCACTTCTCTAAACACCACATCTCGGCTATACACAACCTTCCTTGTTTCTGGGTTCCAAAGCTTGTAACCCTTTAAACCATCCTTATACCCAATAAAGATGCACCTTTCGGATTTATTATCCAACTTGGTCCTTTTCTCCTTTGGAACATGTACATATGCATCACATCCAAATACCCTTAGATGTGAAAGAGAGGGTTTCTTACCAGTCCATACCTCATGTAGGGTCTTATCCTCCAACGCTGATGAAGGTGATCTGTTAACTAAGTAACATGCAGTCTCCACTGCCTCTGCCCATAATTCTTGTCCTAACCCGGTACCACTGAGCATGCTTCTTGCCTTTTCCATCAGTGTTCTATTCATTCTTTCTGCAACTCCATTTTGCTGAGGTGTGTATGGATTAGTCTTCTGTCGTGCTATACCACACTTCTTACAGAACTCTTCAAATTCCTTCTTGCAGAACTCCCCACCATTATCTGTCCTCAACACTTTTATCTTCTTCTCTGTCTGGTTTTCCACCAGAGCCTTAAATTCTTTAAATTTGTCAAAGACTTCAGATTTCTTCCTCAAGAAATATATCAATGTATTCCTTGAGAAGTCATCTATGAATGAAACATAGTACACAGACTTTCCCAGTGATGGAACTGACACAGGCTTAAACACATCACTGTGCACAAGTTCTAATATCTTGTTGGCCCTCTTAGCACCAGAAGGAAAACTCACCCGATTCTGCTTCCCATATACATAATGTTCACAGAAATCGAAATCCAGAGAACAATTAGACATACCTTCTACCATACCATCTCTATGCAGTATCCGAAGGCCCTTCTCTCCAATATGTCCAAGCCTTTGATGCCATAGCATGGTCTTTTCTCCAGAGATAGCTAGACTTTCCGTCCCACTTTCAGGAACCATAGAACTGTTACACTTGTAGAAATTTGCTGAATAATGAAGATTTATCCACCGAGATTATCCTGATCACATATCAATTCGAATTCATATGCAACACATAATCTCTTCCACTAAGATCATCACACATGCGGAAATAAAACAAGCGGTATGCGATCAAAAGATCAACAAAACATCACACACATTACACAGTATGTATGGTGAAAGATTATAGCTGAAAACCCCTCAGTTATTGTGTATATCATAATGGAGAAAACATGTAACAGTACATAGCACAATACTCCTCACAAGTACTCAGTACTATCTCATAAAGTTACACACAAACTAGCTTGGTTTTGAACAAGTCACAGGTTCAAAACTCATCCACTAATTGCCTGCCTCATTAGCAATCAAGGCTGGTCCTAATGAGAAGATCCAAAGTTTGAATCTCCTTGGCTTGACGGTGCAATCATCATTGGCAATTCCTCCAAGTGTGAATTGCAAATATCATACTTTGTGATGTCACAATGATAGCTATCTCAACCCTTTCATCTACCTCTTTCAACTGGTCTCAACTGACCCAGCTCATACCTTTATGAGTACTAGTGTGTTCTTGAGTTGAATAATGAGTTACTAATTAATGAATTAAATAATATTTAATTCACTCCACTCATTACTAGTTGATTAGCTAGTTAAACTAAGTTAAACCGAACACAACTCCACCAACTGTCTCATCAACTCCACCAAACTTCTACCACTGAATTCCTAACTGAAGTCAACCATGCATGAGCTCACCAAACCCATAGGAATAGTGTAATTCCTCTGTCAGATGCATGAGCCACTTCTGTAGCTCGAACTGAGGTGCTCCAAGAGAGTAAACTGAAGTTTAGAGTCCAAATATTATTAAGGGTAAATAATATTTGACTTCCCTATTTTTAAGAGAGGCAGCCTAAAAATAGACTTCGACCTCTTCGACCTAAAAAATAGAGTCTCATCTATTTTTACCAACATGACCAATGCTCCAAGAATCTCAAACTGGAATCCCCGAACCATGCTCCATATGTCTAAAAATAGACTTTGCGCCAGAATTCGCCTGCGGGCCCACTTAGTGAAAGCGACTTCATTTCACTAAGCTCCATCATCTTGCTGCATTTTCAACCTCTTTTGGCCAAGATACGTTCTGCAAAAAAGTGCACCGCCTCTGTGGAATTCGAACTTGCTCCTGGTGGGCGCCTTCGTCAAGATGTCGGCATGCGATCTCCCCGTGGGAACAGCAACAAGCATCCTGATTCTCCGGCCAGACACAATCTGCGATATGATGTTACGATGTCGATGTGTTGGATATATCATGAAATACTAGATTAATGAGAGTTTAATGCACAGCTGCGGTTATCCTGATAAATCAACATGAGCTCCAAACCCAACCCCTAAACAATCCAACACCCATCTTCCTCATCCAAATAGCCTCGCATGCAGCCAAGCTTGCTGCCATGTACTCGGCCTCTGCTGAACTGAGTGCCACGGATCTCTGCTTCCTGCTGTACCAGGAAACTGCTGTCGACCCAATGCTGAAAACTCCTCCGGATGTGCTCTTCCGGTCCGTTGGGCTCCCTGCCCAATCTGCATCAGTGAAGCCAGAAAGCTTCACTCCATCCTCCTGTCTGTACCATAGACCATATCCCGATGTGCCTCTAATATAACGCAATACATGCGTGCATGCCTTCCAAAAGAGCTTGGTAGGCTTAACCATAGCTTGCGAAAGCTGGTTAACAGCATAGCATATATCGGGTCGTGTATTGACCAGATACATAAGCGACCCCACCAACTGTCGATAGACAGTGGCATCCACTACCTCCGCTGAAGTAGCATCCTCCTTCCTCCAACCACCGGGAAGAGGAGTGTCAACAGGCTTGCAGCCTTGCATGTTGAACCTCTCCAGAATCTCCCGAGCATACTTGCCCTGAGAAACAAACAGTCCTCCGTTGCGCTGCCAAATCTCCAATCCCGGGAAATAATGAAGGATGCCCAAGTCCTTCATCTCAAACTCTCGTGCAAGATCCTCCTTGCATGAAAGTATCAACTGCTCATCGCCAGTCAAAATCAGATCATCTATACAGTGACGATCACCGGCTTCCCCCTCAACCACGATAGGGTACGGAGTTGGGATCAATAATCTCCTCTTGGAAAATCCAAGCCCCAGGTGAAGCTTCCTTGTCAATCAGGTGTGTACCAGCACGAGGTGCTTGCTTCCTTGGGATACGGTGCTCTCTTGCGGTGGCTTTGTCGACTCTTCTTTGAACATCTCGAAACCTTCGGGCTGCTCTATGTACACCTCCTCCTCAATGACTCCGTTGAGGAACGCAGTCTTCACATCCATCTGATGGATGTGCCATCCCATCTGCGCTGAGAGAGCTAGGATCGTCCGTATGGAAGAGTACCTTGCGACAGGTGCAAAAGTCTCCTCATAATCGATCCCCTCGATCTGTGAGAAGCCACGGGCGACAAATCTCGCCTTGTACTTCTCCACACTCCCGTCAGCCGCCTGCTTCACTTTGTAGATCCATCGCGAACCTACAACTGATTTCCCAACCGGTCTTGGGACAATCTCCCATGCACTGTTCCTGATGATCGAATCATATTCTTCGATCATGGCATCAACCCATGCGGGTTCCTCCACGGCTTCCTCAAAAGAGGATGGCTCTGTCACAACACATTGACTCATAAGAGCCATGTATCCAGTGTACCGATCCGGTGACTGTCTCTGTCTGCGCTGTGCTGTAGGTGATCCTACAACCTTCTCTGCATCCCGAGCCAGTCGCTCAGCTTCTGTAGTGCGCATGCGCCCTCTGATGGTTGGCGCTGCCTGGGTGGTTTCTTCCACCTCCTGAACCTCCTCTTGTGGTTGATCCACATCCAGAAGCTCCTCCTTAGGAACTAACAGCTCCTCATCTGCATGCAAGTGTAGCTCCCTCTCAAGCGAACACTGCATGGCTTTCTCCTCCTGAAATTTTATATCCCGTCGCACAACAGTCTTGCGACTGTCTGGCACATACACCCGATAGTTGTGAGGTGTATCGGTGTACCCCACAAATATTCCAACTTCAGCAGTTGGATCCAGCTTCCTTCTTGCATCCTTCGTCACATGCATGTAGACAGGAGATCCGAAAATCCGCAAATGGGAAATATCGGGCCTCTTGCCAGAATAAGCCTCCTCTGGTGTACTCATGCCAAGAACCTTGTGAGGACAACGGTTCTGCACATACACTGCTGTATTGCATGCCTCGGCCCACAAGTGAAGGGGTAGGCCCTGATCATGCAACATCGCCCGTGCAGCACCCACGATCGTTCTGTTCTTCCGCTCAGCCACCCCGTTCTGCTGTGGGTTATGGGGTGCGATGAGCTCTCTCCGAATCCCTTCTGCGCTGCAAAAGTCCTTGAATTCAGTAGAGATAAATTCACCACCATTGTCGCTCCTAAGAGCCTTCACATGCTTCCCCGATTCCTTCTCAACCAGCGCCTTGAATTCACAGAACTTTGAAAATGTCTCGCTCTTCTTATGCATGAAGAAGATCCAGCACTTCCGAGAGAAATCATCAACAAAGATCACATAGTACTTGTGCTTTGCTGTCGAAGCTACAGAGAAAGGACCACACACGTATGTGTGAACTCTCTCAAGGATCGTCGTGGCGCGACTATCCTTCTCGTGAAAGGTGGCTTTCACATACTTCCCCAAGGTACACCCCTTGCACTGATCTGACTGCGCAAGAGTGCCCTTAGGAAGCCCAGTAGAAATCTGTTGCAGTATCTTCAAAGCTCCGTGGTGAAGGTGGCCCAATCTCCTGTGCCACAGTTCGCCCTCATCATCCCGGCTCACCACTTCTCCTGCCTTGCATGCCATTGCTGCGCAGCCATCTACTTGCAACTGATAAAGGTTCTTGACTCGAACCCCTATCTTCCGGGTCTCACCAGTAGTCTTACTACGCAAGAAAGCTTTTCCTTCGCTGAAGACCACATCATACCCCTTGTCTTCCAACATCGCCACAGAGATCAAGTTCTTCATCAATCCTGGAACATGCAAAACTTCCTTCAATATGAAAGGTTTACCAGACTCCCTCTCAAAGGAAATGGTACCGATACCAGTCACACTGTATCTACCATCATCGCCCATTTCGATGTGCACTCCAAGATCTTTTTCCTCCAGATCTGAAAACAGATATCGATCTCCGGTCATGTGAAATGACGCACCAATGTCTAAGAACCAAACTAATCCCACCACACTTGAAACCAAGCATGTGATCAGTGAAAAATCCAGTTCGTATTGAGAAGCCAATGCCTCTCCCGCTACAGATCCGGCAGCCTTCTTATTTTTCTTCTTCTGCGAACAATTTGTGGCATAGTGTTCGTGCTGGTGACAGTGAAAACACTTCACCTTGGACATTTCTTGCTTCTTGCCTTTCGCACTAGACTGAGAAGCCTTCTTGCTCTTCCCCTTCTTTGATTTGGCAGCCAAAGCGCAATTTTATTCATCAGATACCTTTGATGAAGATCCGTCTCTGGTAGTCCTCCTTATCTCCTCCTGCATGAGATCCGCCCAAAGGTGCTCCCATCCCGGCAACTTCTCCTGACCATTGACACTATCTTGATATGAATGCCAAGCCTTCAGAAGACCAAGGAGAGCCAGGTCCACCATGTCCTCATCTTTGACAGTCACCCCCACACTTCCCAGCTCATCTCTACATTGAGTGAACTTCGTGAGGTACTTGGCGATACTGTCGCCTTTCTCCATCTTGATGTTTCTAAGCTTATCCTTGAGCACCAGCTTCCTTTGGTCACTCTTACTCTGGAATAGATCTATCAATTCTTTCCACATTAAATATGGAGAAGCTTTTCCATGCAAGCTGGATACAATGTGATCCTTTACGCCCTCCAACAGAATCCTTCGACATTTCGCCATCTTCTTTTGCCAAGCCTCGACTTCAACAGGATCAGTGGGCTTCTGGACATCCGTATCTATGAACTCCTTCAGTTGATTATCTTCTAATACTTCCTCCATGCGATACTTCCATGCAACATAATTCGAACTGCCTTCAAGAGCATATTCGAGTCGCAAACCGTTGAAAGACATTTTCAACTCTGGCACCAAGAAAAACAAACTTCTGCAAAATTCGAATTCCAAGCTCAAATCTCAACCGTTCTTGATCTGTGAGAACAAATTATTTCTAGCACAGAGATAAACTGCAGGGGAATTTACTGGATGTATCACCTTTCAAAGGAAAGGATGGATCCATAGGCTACCTGGCCCGCATGCAGACTCTGTCTACCGAAATAAGTTTGTAATCACTGTGATGATCAATCTCTGCTCCGATAGCTTCGATACCATGTAGAAATTTCTGAATAATGAAGATTTATCCACCGAGATTATCCTGATCACATATCAATTCGAATTCATATGCAACACATAATCTCTTCCACTCAGATCATCACACATGCGGAAATAAAACAAGCGGTATGCGATCAAAAGATCAACAAAACATCACACACATTACACAGTATGTATGGGGAAAGCTTATAGCTGAAAACCCCTCAGCTATTGTGTATATTATAATGGAGAAAACATGTAACATTACATAGCACAATACTCCTCACAAGTACTTAGTACTATCTCATAAAGTTACACACAAACTAGCTTGGTTTTGAACAAGTCACAGGTTCAAAACTCATCCACTAATTGCCTGCCTCTATTGCGCAATCAAGGCTGGTCTAATGAGAGATCCAAGGTTCGAATCTCCTTGGCTTGACAGCGCAATCCTCATGGGAAATTTTCTCCAAGTGTGGTGCAATTCTCATGCACAACTAATGTCACAACTGATAGCTATCTCAACCCTTTCATCTACCTCTTTCACTGGTCTCCACTAAACTGTCCATGCACTGTAGTGAACTGATGTGTTCTTGAGTTGAATAATGAGTTAATAATTAGTGAATTAAATAATATTTAATTCACTCCACTCACTACTAGTTGATTATCTAGTTAAACTAATCACAACTAGTTCAACTAAGTTAAACCGAACACAACTCCACCAACTGTCTCATCAACTCCACCAAACTTCTGCCACTGAAGTCCTAACTGAAGTCAACCATGCATGAGCTCACCAAACCCCTAGGAATAGTGTAATTCCTCTGTCAAATGCATGAGCCACTTCTGTAGCTCGAACTGAAGTGCTCCAAGAGAGTAAACTGAAGTTTAGAGTCCAAATATTATTAAGGGTAAATAATATTTGACTTTTCTATTTTTAGGACAGGCAGTCTAAAAATAGACTTCAACCAATATGTCTAAAAATAGAGGTCCATCTATTTTTACCAACATGACCAATACTCCAAGAATAACATACTGCAACCCCTGGACCATGCTCCATATACCTAAAAATAGACATAGTCTAAAAATAGACTTTGCGCCAAAAATAGCCTGTGGGCCCACTTAGTGAAGGCGACTTCATTTCACTAAGCTCCATCATCTTGCTGCATTTTCAACAACACTCATCAATAACAGTGCTACCTTGTAGCTTGTACAGAGTTCCAGTCCGAACTCCCCGCATTAATACCACCGACCGATCTGCATCTTTCTCGAACACTGATTTTACACCCGCATCATCCATCTTTCTTACAGAAATCAGATTTCTGGCCAATGCAGGAATATTCAGAACACTAGGAAGTGTTCTAATCCTTCCACCTTGCAGCTTCAGCTTGACCTTTCCACGTCCAATGATTCTAGCCTTCCTATCATCCCCTAGGAAAACATCACCACCATCATATTTCTCATACTCGCAGAACCACTCCCTATGGGGAGTGAAGTGAAAGGATGCACTTGAGTCAATCAACCATGACTCATGATCTACATGTGTATTTGAAGAAGAAGCCAAATACACATCTCCACCTTCATCCGAGGTGGTTTTTGCCTCTGCAGAAGGAGCTTCATCAGATCCCTTTCCTTTCTCAGGAGCTTTAGATCTACATTCCTTTTTGTAGTGTCCTTCCTTTCCACATTTCTAGCACACCTTTACAAACTTTCCAGGAGATTTAGATCTCCCTCTAGATTTATATCTGCCACTCGAAACCTTATTCTTGTTTCTGTTCTAGGACCTTCCTCGTACAGATAAGGCATCTCCATTCTGACTCTCCATATTTCTCCGTCTCATTTCCTCTGACAGCAAGGCTGAGACAATGTCATGAAAATTCAAGGTATTTGTATTGCTACCTATTGCAATAACCAGACTGTCCCACGAGTCTGGTAGAGAGCACAACAAACTGATGTACTTATCTTCATCTGAGATTTTAATATCAACAGATGACAGCTGACTTACCACAGTATTGAAGGCATTCAGATGCTCTGTCACCGAGTCTCCATCCTTCATCCTCAGGTTATACAGCTTTTTCCGTAGGAACAACTTATTCACCATAGACTTAGATTGGTACAAAGTCCCAAGTTTTTCCCACAAAGTCTTCACCATAGCTTCCCCAGATACATTCAACAATACTGAATCTGAGACACACAACCGTATTGTGCTTTTAGCTTTCCGATCTAGTTTCTTCCAGTCTTCATCTGACATTGCCATTGGTTTAGTACCTGGATCTACCGCAATCCACTGATCTTTATCCACCAACAGATCCTCCATCTTGAGCTTCCATAACTCAAAACTCTGACCATTAAATTTCTCGATCTCTATCTTCCCGCCGCTCGCCATCTTCTTTCACTGCAAGATTCGATCCTGCAGATCTCCCACTGAATAGGGTCTACCTCAGGCCCAAGCAAAAAACCCTCAGCAACAAAGGTGTCGCCTTGAAGCCAAAACATCTCTGATACCAAATGTAGGTTTTAACCCTGAACAGAAATTATCTACACATGAGTCTTATAACAGAAAATAAACAATAGCGAGAGCATAAAACATAAAACAGATAAACACAGAGATTTTCCCCTAGATCCCAAATTGGGATGACCAGCTTGATTTTTCATTATATTCCTTTTAGTGTTACAACACATATATATACATGCCGAAGCATACATAAACCCCAATCCATTAACTCTGGATTAGAACATAACCGTAGTTCCCTTGACCGGATCTACAAAATACCAGGGGTCGAAAACCATCGTACCCCAAAACCATGTGCAAACTCATGCACAAAACATGGGTGGGTCCGCATATGAGTGGGACCGCATACCAAAAAATTTTTCGCTGGGGCGCTGCCCCGGACCCCGACAGGGGGGGCTGCCGCCCCCCCTGTGACCCCCCTGCTGCGCTCGGCACAACGTACAGCACGTAGGGCTAGTTGTGGAAAGAATATAACACATACTCAACACGAGGTTAATTTAGTGGCAAAAATATAGGGAATCGTTTCCTTATAGGTGACGATGCCAGAAGCACTAGATCATCATTACCCTTACTTTGGTTGATTCTTCGGCTACTGGAAAGCGTCGTTGGTTCTTTCGAGACGTTGGCCCCAATACCCATCAAAAGATATATCCGCAAGGCCCAGTTACTTTGATAGTGTGAGGATGATCACGTCTATATATGATCTTTGTATCATACACAAACAAACAAAGAACCATATTTTTTCCTTGATTGATCACATAGCTTAAATATAAAATTAAAAATTACCTTTCCATTTTTTCACTTTGTTTTATGTATGTGATTATGTTATTACATTGATAAATATCATGCTTCCTCCAATTTCAAAAAATAAATAGTAAGTTACAATAACTTGCACCATAGGGGATCCAACAACACCCCGTCAATCTAGGAGTTTCTTAAAGTTCCCCCCATTACTGGGAGGAGTGTCGGGCCTCCTGCCATTTAGGCATAGAGGATGTCACACTGCCACCATTATAGGATCCTCCTTTATTAGGTAATATTTCATTGGAACCCCAGAAGGGTCATCAGTCGCCACACCAGTTGGGACCCCTAGGGGTCACCATACACCTCCCCTGATACCACCCCTCCGAGTTCACCACAAGGAAATATTCCCCAGGAACCTTACCAAGGGACCACCATACACATACAGATTCAACATCATCACATGATGGTAGTCAACCCTCAGTTACCTTTATTAACATCATTGAATCTACTACATCTAAGCCACTGTAGGAATGACCCTATTGAAAATGGCCTTAACTGGCCACCCATGCCCCCAAAGCCCCCTTCTGATATTCAGAAATTTGAAGGTAAGAAAGCGGAAGGCCCAGGAAATCACACCATGAATCTGGGCCTACAACGAAATGGCATGTTGACCAACCTTTTGGGGCACATGAAACCTTTAACACCCTCACAACTACATTCCTCACCTTCTAACAATTCCTCATTCATGATGTTTCAGGGATGGAACTCCTCACCCATTTTAGACAAACACCCGCCATCCACATATTCGACAAACTCCATGAATGGAAAAGGCATTGTAGCTTGTGAAAATAAAATATTGATGATAGATTTATGTTGGACTTATTTTTGAAAAATCTCACATCGGAAATTTCAAATGATGTGGCAACGCAAAACCCTACTAGTGAGGAAGACGCCATCAGCAAAGCCCAACATCTAGAGCTCATTTACAACCAATATGGATATATCTACCATATCATTCCAAATGCCCCATGCCTGCAAACTTATAGAGAGTTACTAGATGCATCAAATATTTTTAACAGTTTGATAGGTTTCTTAGTCCAAAGTAAACCAAACAATAGTTACCAGTATCCTGCATATTTGTATGATACTACATAGAATGTATCACTACCGTCGTACTACTATAGTCAGCCTAAACATCTATATAACATGAGTAACATGGAAATTCCATACCACCATCCGTAAGGAGGTCCATACCCTCCCTTGCAGGGAACTCAGTACTCAGCTAGAAATGTTGAAATTAAAGAGTCATCCTAACACACATACATCAACCAGGGGAAAGGAAACCAATACTCCCATTTCCCCACACAAGATATACTACCAATGTATAAAAAATAATTGGTTAATATAGCGCAACCATCCCAGGCTCATCATTAACCTTCATATTACAAGGAGAATAATAATAATCCTTTGAATGTTGCAAATTGAAAACCAAAGAGGAGACTAAAGGGATACCCTAGAAAGGGGGAAAGCAATCAACAATGCCTCCTGTGATCTCAAGCTGGGGGCAACCTGAACCAAAATTAAAACCAGGAAACAACCGATAACTCTCAGAGGAAAAAAAAGACAAATATTGTAAAGACAAATAATTCTTGTGCCATATGTGGGGACTACGATCATAAAACCCACCACTGTCTCAAACTCCTTCACTTGAAACAAATTTAGGGTAACCCAAGACGAGGGGGGGGGGGGGGGGCGAATAGAAACCTCCAATCATGGAAGACCCTTTCCCCCATGAAGGAGTGGTTAACACCTAACAACAACAACCATCCCACCAAAAAAATGTTGGAGGAACCGCTCAAAACAATCATGAAATATTCATGGATGGAGAAGATCTGTTCTTCCAAACAAAAACAAAAAATACAAAGCACCCTTGGATACCAACCCTTTAGGTACAAGCATGAGTGAAGCAATGGCTCTGTTAACTATATCTAAGGTACTTATCGAGCCCATTCGAAAAATGGTAAAAGGGACGACAAGGTGCATAAGGAATCATAGCTACAGTATTATGGTTGACTTAGCTCAGTCTCCCCAGCTATGTCCAAATTAGAAGTCATGAAATATTTCCAAACCCAATAGAAAGCCTTAATTTCTGCTTTAGGCACAATCGACCCTTCTGATTCTCCTTTAATGGCCTTTGATCTAGACAAAGAAGACTGAAGACTTCCTTTGCTAGTCACTTTCCAAATTTCGATTTCAGTCTAGAACATCACCATTCATCGGTGCATCATAGATGAAGGAGCATCTTGATGTATCATGTCCAAAACAGTTTTGGAGAAGTTAGGATCTCTAGAATTGAAACCATCTGATATCATGCTCAGAGCGTATGACAAGCACACATCAGCCCCCGTAGGCCTTTTCCAAAACGTACCAATAAACCTTACCGGCAAGACAGTGCTCATAGAAATTAAACTCTTAGATGTGTAGTTAGAGTATAAAATCATCCTTTGACAAAGTTATATGTATGATATGACAGTTGTAGCATCGTCTATTTTTAGGGTGATGATGTTCACCAATGAAGAAAAAATCATCACCATTGACCAACTCATGTATTACGAAAAGAAACCCGTGACCACTTTGGATAACATACCACCATATGTAGATACATTTAATGAGTTGATCACAACATACTTAGAATTTTTCCCTAACCAATTCAAACATTCCACCCTCCTCAGAACATATCCAACAAATCCCCCTATAATACCCGAGGAAACCTTGGAAATTGCATAGGCAAGAGTGTGCATGACAAGTTCATCAGACACCGCGAGTAGCCCAGAGCCAGAACCTGGCATCAAGGATATCATTACCGCTAATTTGACATTCCTACCATATGTCGTCTCCTAGACCCCATTTTTTTATCCCCCACTTATTTTTGTTACGCAACAATTCATGGCAACTTTTACATTGCAAAATATGGCTCTCACAACACTAGTTTGGTATTTGGCCCCACTCACCATGTCGGGAAACCTAGGAATTACCACTATAGAAATAACTCCTATTACCTACCAAGAGGTCATAATATAGAAATAACCTCCTTTAATGATACCAACTATTACTACTTCAAAGGATAACAAGAAAGGGAAGAATTTCGATGTCCCTGGGATTCCTCGGGTGTCTCAACCTTGTACATTTTGCAATATCGTAGGCCATCCTACCAAAATTTTCCTAGATTTAGATGAATTGAAAGCTCTTCTGCATGCCCAAAAAATGAACGTGGCCATAACTCCAAAAAAACAGGAAAAGGTCACAAACATCCAAGGCAAGACATTATGCACAAACCATGCATGCCCCATATGTGAGCAGTATGGGAATTACACTCATCATTACTCATAGATTCCTTAATATAGGGATGCATTACACACCCTATAGCAATCAAACTCCTAGGAGGCATCCATCTAGATAGGGGAAGACAGATCGAGGACCATCTTATAGATATGAGAAGAGCCAACATCATGATCATACCCAACCAACCCAAGAACGCAAACACAAAAAACTAAAACTGAGGCCACACCTCACATCCCACTCTGTGCATTATGGGATGAGCTTGATCATTTGATAATTAAATACCATGAATTAAGGGAATTTAATCATTGGTACCCAATTCCTCACGTTGTCCAAATCAACTTGTCTAGGCACATAAGACATACATTTCAGATCTATCAAAGCAACCACCATGTGAGGCATTGTCCCCATATCCATGTTTTATGGTCTATGTTAGATTTCATGCAGCACTTTATTGCTGGAAATTCTGAGTTACAAAATTCATACTCAAAATCCGCGAACAATACTACAACTCATGGACTGGAGCATCTAGGACCAATTTGTATATTTCCAAGAGAGGTGGCCACCAGGGTTATTGCCTCTCTCTCGTTTCCATCCCCAACCTCACGTCTTAGTATACGCATTATGTGATGAATATGATAATTTTATCGCTCAATACTCATATTTAAGGTCATTTATTCATTGGTACCCAATGACCCTAGTGGTTTGGAGAAATTTGACCAGACACAGATGAGATAATTGTCTAATCTGTC
Source organism: Pinus albicaulis (assembly GCA_034641835.2). Classification (NCBI taxonomy): domain Eukaryota; kingdom Viridiplantae; phylum Streptophyta; class Pinopsida; order Pinales; family Pinaceae; genus Pinus; species Pinus albicaulis. The sequence goes on along the minus strand of CM076578.1, from coordinate 281,331,603 downwards.
AAGATAATCACCATGTCCGTCACTTTTCCCATATTCCCCGATTCCACTTAGTGTTAGATTACATGCGCCTATTCATTGCCAAAAATAATGACTTGGATAGTTTGGATTCAGAATACATGGAGAGTTTCATAACTTAGGAGAGTGAAGCATCAAGTCCATTCTATGTGTATCTAAAGAGAGATTTCCAATAGAAATGTTACATTCCTCTTGTTACCATCACCAACCTAGATATTAGAAGGAGACTAGACACCCCATCAGGGTAGGGTTCCAACCCAACTTCACATGTGCCCTGTGCAATAAATGTAACCACCTGGTTAACCAATGTCAGGAGCTGGATAGGTTTGCCAAATTTTTTAGCCTACTAACCCATATTCTCCACATACATCTCTCTAATCAAGAGAACATCACTCACTGCTACTGTTGAATTTTCTCTCAGCTCCACCATACAAATATGTGTCAACATATTCCATGATTAATATTATCCAAAGCAGTTTTAAACCAAAATCACCAAAGGGAGCCATACCACGTAAAAAGTAAGACCTGAAGATGGCAAGAATGCAGAAATGCACCATTACATGACCAACACTGATCATCACCTTCTTACATCCTAAGTAGTAGTGGTTCACATACCATTTACTCGGTGAGTAACTATACTCCATGAAAAATTTGAACCAATCACCTCCATGGTACAACAGTATGCCATATGTTACAAAAATTTTAGAATCTTTGCATCCAACACCATTCCCAGTGAGAGGAAAATTCTTCTACCTCTTGTACACCATCGAGGTTACATGAACCTTTTCTTACTAGAAACAAACCTATAATCATGGAAATTATTCCACCATCTAATGCTGACAATACACAACACCATATACGATTCCATCCATCATCCATGGGAACCATGACTCGTGTTTTCTTCTCATCATTTATTGGTGTCGAGACCACTACAACTACCTCACCGATAGTAGTACCTCTAATGATGCAGACCTATCACATCTGTGCTTTGTCAACATAGTCTGGTTCTATGATATCAACCATTGAATGGTATTCTTATTTCTCAACCATCACCATTAGGTCTGAATCCACTCAGCACGACCTCATACAAATAAAATCCCCCTTAGACATCTTGTTTCACTATTATGAGGATATGATAGAGGCCATGATAGAACCTGAATGTCAATGGTATGCCATGCACCGCTGCTCATTTTTTCTACCAAAAAAAGCATTCCAATCTAGAAGCACAGAAACCCATGATATTTTCGCCATTGAATCAAAATATTTCCTATCATGAGGAAAAGTAGAATGGTTCAAGAATCCCATCCGAGTGCCTGATGTGTTTGAGGAGGGGAATATGTCGAATATCACACCTACCATCAAGGTTAATATCTCGAAAATACTTAGAAAAATTGAAGAAATTTCTCTAGGAGAAGCATGCTCTCTAGATTAACTAGCCACATACACCACCCTATATCTTCACATGGGACTATTAAAAAATTCCACGTCAATGTCTTACCATTGTGGAACATCATATTGACAAATGGCCTGACGTCTCCCCCATACGCCAAAAGCAACATCCATTGCACCCATCTAAAGACAAAGAAATCAAATAGGATATAGAAAAACTTCACAAATATGGATTCATATTCCCTATTTCTTACGCGTCTTCGGTTTCTAACCCTGTGTTAGCCATCAGTAAATTTTTGTCATAGGAAATGGTGGCTAAAACAGGTCTTAAGCCTTCAAGAGATTATTTTCACAAAACATTTCTCATTCTTGAAGCGTTTTGGTTCTCTCTAACTTAAGATTAATCTTCACTGCTGTTTCATTCAAAAAATGCACCAAGTAACCCTGCTGATATCAAAAGAGACTATTATTTAGGCCATTTTCCATCAATTTCTAAGCCTATTTCATTCATTTTTCCCTTTTATTTTTACTCCATTTTTCCTCTGAAAATATCTACTTTTTCCTTCCCATTTACCCTTCATTTTCCAAAAAAACCTTCAAAAATCCCTTTTGAACCTATAAAAAAACACCTTTTAATGGTTTATATTACCCTATTTTACTAATCGGAACCTCAAAAAACACTAAAAAACCCACATTTTTGGCCTTTTTTTGACCTTTTTCATGCACAAGGCTCTTAAGCCCCTTTTTGGGCATATCCCCTAGCTCTCTATCATATGACATAACTTCCATAACCTGGTGCTAAATCCTTAACCCTTAGCCCTTTTTGTGTTCACCCCCGGTCCTCCTTTTACTCACGGGATCGCACCTTCCTCGCTTCTTAAGCCCCCCTTCTCCTTACCTTTTATTTACCCCTGTGCCCCTTTTAAAACACATTTTTTCTTTGTATTTCCCTTGCCATACCTGTCAAACTCCACATAAATCCTGGACGTAGATCTGTCTGATCCGACATCACTAAATCACCCTACCTTGCTTCACCTTTCCTCCATCCCTTTACTTGCCTTTCTTCCTGCGCACTATATTTTTCCCTTGGATGATTGTGACCATAGATCTCATTGATCTGATAGTCATCACACCTCCCACCCATCCTTTTATTGTCTGACTGTATCAGTCCATCCATCCTCACCGTTGATTCATCTCGTCCAACGGCCCTCGTTAAACCTGCAAATTAACCCCGCCGATCAACCAAACACGCTACCAAAAAAAAAATCTGATGTCACCTACTGATCCCACCCCCCACTCCATAGCCATCTCCCAATCTCAGCTTTCCACCTAGCCTCCACTTACTCCTATCCACCAGTCAACTTCATGTTTTCGCACTCCCTCCCCGCCGTCGATCTGCATCCCCGCAGATCAGATGGTTAATGCACTCCAAACACCCAAACCAACCCGACACATAGGTTTAATGCAAAACCAATGTTTTCCTAGTGGACACGTGGCAATCAACATTTGGAATCACGTTCGATTGAGTTAAAACCATTTACCGCCTAAATGTCGCGCGAAAACCGCTGATGGTTTTCGCAAAACCACCAATCCATATTTCGCACCCAAATGCACATTTAAGCCTGGTTTTCGTAGTTTTCCTCCATAGAACCTCCTCTTGCATATTTTTTCCCCTCCTTACTGCTCCTCCATCCTCACAGAGCCCCCCTAAGCAGTTTAAACCAAAATTTGTAGGATTTCTTGATAGTTTTTTGTTATGTGCAGGTCTCATGGCGGTTCTATGGCTTAAAGCCATCCCACAGTCCAGTAAAGGGATGAGGCCAAGGGTGATGATCCTCATGGCCCAAAACAATAGAAAAAGGGGCCAAAGGGATGAATTCCAGGTCACAAGCAATGGATCATGGCCATTTGGCATTTCGATCAAACCCTCTAATATAGCCACTTGTACACTAGCAAACACAGTGGTGAAGAATTAAAGAGTATCAGAGAAAAATTAAAGTTAAATGGTTAATACATAAAGATTGAAGATCAAAGAGCTTAACTCGATAGTTAAGTGTAAAATACAATTAAATATGATTAAAGGAACAGGCCTAAAGTATGAAACCAAAGCCTAATTTAGTTTAGAGAGACAAAAGTCAAATGACTAAAGCCAAGTCAGTTAAACAGTCAGCAAAAGGACAATTGAAGACCAAAGAAGAATAAAGAGGGCATGATCAGCCTTAAAGCACAAAATCAGAGTTACATCAGTGTTTTAAAGTATTAAGACAGATATAATAGTAATGGAAGCCTCCAAATGGCACATCAGTGAGGCAATAAATCCTCAAGAGGACAGAAATGCCACCTACAAGTTCATTTTCCTCAAAATAATACAAATTGAATGCACAGTGAGAGATATTTGCCAAAGACAGTTCAGAATTAATTGGCAACCTACCAAAAGCCTCCAAAGTCAACAAAAGTGACTAAAGTAGATAAAATTTAATGTAAAATTGATTAAAACAGAGTTAAACATCTGAAAACTTCTCCATTTCACCTCCCAAAGGTCGAGAAGTATTCTCTCTATATTAATTGAACAATTAGACCTCCCTTTCACTCCACCTCCTCAAAATTACCTATATATATCATATGAGGAGCCTAGTATTATTGTTAGTTGAATACTCATTGAATGTAAATAGCTATTGAGGCTGTTGAAGCTTTGTTTTGTAATTGAAGAAGGATAGGCTGAGAAGAGAGTTTTGAAGTTGTAAATACCCACTAGACTTGAAGATTGTAATTGGTTTGAACATCAAAGATACAAGCTGATTTATGGGATCTTAGTCTATGTCAATGGTGATACTTTTCTTACTGTAATTGTTATTTTTCTGATGTTTTCCATACTGTCCATTTTCCCTAATAAAGAACAGAAATATAGATTAGGATTTACTGCAAAGTAACCTATTTCTCACTTATAAATATTTATCTTCATGTTTTCTTCTAATTGTGTTTTGAGGATAATTCAATAGAGTATAACCAGTTAAGTGTTGGTCAGCCCATGTTTACTGAGTATAACTTGAGATTTTGTCTTTGAAATTTCTTGAAATTCTGCTAAGTCAAGATTGAATTAGAGAAGTCTATGGTTAGACCTATCCTCTAGTTTATCTCCAACAGTTGCTTTGAAAAGATCCCTTAAGAGTATGTCAAAATCATGATAATTTCAAAGTCCTTACCTGATCTTAGGCTACTTTTTATGTTCATCTTGAATGTTTTTGCCTTTGAATATGCTGAAAGAAGGCTCGGTTAAAATTCCTTACTTGATCTTAGGCTATTCTTTGTTTTATCTTTAATTTTTTCCATTGAGAGTATGCTGAAAGCAAGCTAGATTCAATGTTCTTACTTGATCTTGAGCTATACTTTGTTTTCCTTTGAGTATGTTGAAAGCAGGCTAGGCCAAAATTCCTTACTTGATCTTAAGCTATCCTTTTTTTTTCTTATATTTTTGCTTCTTTCACTACACTTTAATGTTCCATACCATAAATCAACTTAAAGAGATCTTTTGATATAGATGACTTTCCCCATAGACCACTCTTGAAACTTGCTGTGAAATTAAATCCTTCTGTGACTCCATAGCCCAATGGATTGATAATATTTCTTACATATCCTATCAGTTGAACCATTATTTCAAACTACTCACATCTTTACCCCTCTAAAGGAATTCCTTCATTTTGATGATATCCATTCCAACCAAAACAAACAAAAACCCTTGTACTTCATAACTAGCCTAATATCATATCATAATCCTTGAAGATACATATTTTGAAAACACTTATATAGAGAGATCCCTCTCTAAATCTAGGAGGGTCAGATCCTAGGATTCCAAAGTGGTTTTGATGTAGGCTCTACAGCATTTGTTCTTTCCAACATTTTAAACTACGAAGGCCTAACATACTAGCAACCATACTAGGGATATTATTGAGTAATGGATAACTTCAAAACTCAACTAGCCCCTATTCCTAAATGAATCAAGTGTCAACAAGACTGGTTATTATTGATTGTTGATGGTGAACAACAACAAAAACCTTGAAAAGAAGTAAAAATGCTTCAGCTGGCGAATCCATTGGTATTTAGTAGGCCTACTGACCCCATTTTTTTTCCTAAGACTCCACTAGGAAACCTTTTTATCCTTTTATCATTCAAACCCGATTAAGAAGACTTTGAGGATTGAGTTTTCTTTGAAAAATATTAGTTAGCCTTTAAAAGACTGTCATACTTGGCTGAAATTTTCTCATCATTGGGCATAAAAACACCTCATAGTAGCTTCTATAAGAGTTTATACTAGAGCCTTTCCTGACACAAATCCTCCTGAGATAGTTGATAATCTAGAAAGTATCCTTAGGAAATCTCCTAAATCCAAAACTTCAACTGTTGTCAGACCAATTCATAGAGCTAATTATGTCCCTGAGAACCTCTTAGCTATGCAAAATACACAAGTTGACTTGAGAAACCCATCCAGAATTAAGTCACTTAGCGATATAGATTAGATAGACTTTGAGCCTTCACACTCACCCCAACATAGTGGTGAACATACTGATAGTAGAGAAACCATTCCACTTGATCGACATTTCATTCATAATTTTGGTTTTTCTCATCCTAGATCTACTCAACAGTCTTTTGCTGGTCCAAGTACTTCTATTATCCATACACCCATTTTTCAAACTACTCCATTCCATCCTCCTCCTTTCATAAACCGTCCACTTGTAAACCCCCCATTTTTTCCACAACCTCCTATTATGGCAGCATGGTATGCTCCTCGAGTGCTTCCTTTACCTTTAGCCAATCTGTCACAGGACTGTCAGTCCAAAATCCCATTATATGATGCTAGTGGTACTATTACTGCTCAAATACATGTGGACAAGATGAATGACTATTTTGATAGAAATGAGATAGATGATGACACCATTAAACTATGATTATTTGCTCAAATTTTAGGGGGAGAAGCAAGAAAATGGTTCAAAAGCTTAACCTCTCATAGTATTAATGATCTCCAAGATTTCCATCAAACATTCATAAACAAATGGAAAGTTAGGAAGAACCCTCTCCAAATACTTTCAGATTACAAAAACCTTAAGAGAAATATTGGGGAAGGTGCTCAAGATTATTGCACTAGATTTAATAGTGTTTATAACGCACTACCCCTGGATTTGAAACCTCCATAAGGCTCATCTTTGGCCAAATTCCCTAAAGGATTTGATCCTGAAATGGCCTATCAGCTAAGAGAAAGGGATCCCTTAACTTTAGAAGACATGCAGAAGGGAGCTCTTAGTGTGGAAACCAATCTGATTAAGAAGAGAGCTAGATTGAAGACTGAGAAGAGGGTATCATATAGGGATGAGGCTACACCTTCCACATCTGAATCAAAACTGGAAAGGATGATGGAAAAGATGATGGAGAGGATGAGCATATATGAGAGAGCTCAATCTAGAGAAAATCAAACAGCTCCTCAAAACAGGAACCAATCCCAAAAACCAAAATCAGAACTTTAGGAGAAATCAACCTCAAAACAGATAAAGAGATGTTGATAAACAGATCAGACCTCCTTTTCAATAAAATTATGTCAATAAGGATGAAGAAACAAGTTAACAAACAGAGGATGAGCCCATAAACATGTTGGGAGTAAGCAATGAGAATTCTGATTTCCTCCATGAAAGAAAACAAGGTCTATATATGCCTTATGATGATAGAAGACCAGAAACTGAATACTATGAACCAGACTTTGGAAATGCCATCATAGGATCACCTAAAAAATATGACCTAAGAAGTAAAAAGAATCAAGAAACTCCCAAGAAGAAATCCTCTAAAAATTCTACCTTAAACAACCCTATAAATACCTCCAAAAAGACCACAGAAAATCATAAAATAGTGGCTGAAAGTTCTGATCCAAGCAAGGAAAAAAACACCCAAATCAATGAAAAACATAGTGGTGACCCTAGAAGCCTTAGCATTTCAGCTAATGCTCCTAAAAAAACCATTTTAGCTGCTGTAAATAGTAGAAATCAGCAAGTTTATTTTGCTAATGAATCAGTGACTAAGAAGGCTGAATCAAACGTTGTGAAAAATCAGATTCCCTTTAGCCTAGAGAGTGAAATAGCCAAAATCAAAATTTATGTCCCACTTACTGAATTAGTTACTCAAAATGTATATATATGTCAAGTTTTGAAAGCTATAAACATAGAATAAATTCATGATACTGTTAAGTTAAATGATGATACACCAGAGCTTTTGTTTGGTCATAAGATTGAAGGAAAATTTCAAGAAGGAACTACCCCTCCAATCTATATTAGTTTAAACATCCATGATAATATTTTGCACAATGCCATGGTTGATTCAGGGGCTTCACATAACCTCATGCCCAAAGTAATAATGGAAAAATTAGGCCTTGAGGTAACTAGACCTTATACGGATTTATATTCCTTTGATTCAAGTAGAGTGAGATGGCTAGGCCTTATAAAAGATCTTTGTGTTAACTTAGTGCAAATTCCATTCAAAAGCTCAGTAATGGAAATTGTAGTGGCTGATATACCCCCCAAATATGGCATGCTTCTTTCAAGATCATGGGGTGCTAAGTTACAAGGTACTATGCAGATGGATATGACTTATGCCACCATCGCTGTCTTCAGTCAACCTAGAAGACTCTATAGGGAAACACACATGAAATATATGGTGAGTGACCAAGAAAGACCAGAAAACTCCCCTCTCTATTCTATACATACTAACCTTGACTCATTCATTATTTATAATGATGAGATTCCAAATGAGCAAGAGTTAGTCAATGAAACATCAGCCAATATAGTGGTCGCTCCACATCCAAACATAGTGGCAGCTATAGAGGACGAGGAAAACAAGGAAAAAGCTAAAAGACAGTTTGCTGATTCAGAAAATCACAGAATACAGATCACAGGTCTTGAGGTCCAGAATAGTCATAAATATAGTATAGATCATGAAAATCAAAGAATAAAACCTCAAACTATTAAAAATCTTGAGGAAGAAAACAAAATTCAACATAGTGCAAACCTATTGGAACAACACAGTGAAAAATTAGAAAAACAAGACAGAGAGGACAACAATGAAATAAATGAAAAATATGAAAACAATCCTCTTTGGAGTATAATTTTTGATTGGTCTTGCTCTAAAACTGGTGCAGGAGCAGGCATATGGGTGCATAACACTAAAAACAATCATGCTGAGGGCCATTCTTATAGATTAAACTTCCAATGTACAAACAACATAGCAGAGTATGAAGCTCTCCTTTTAGGCCTGCATTTATTGAAAAAATTAGGGGCCAAAAGAATAAAATCTCATGGTTATTCAGAATTAATAATTAGACAAGTAAATGGGGAATACACTGCTAAACATCCTAGACTTAGAGCCTATAGAGATGATGTCATGGACTTGTTAAAAACATTTGCTGAATTCAAACTTACCTTTGTCCCAAGGAACCAAAAGATTATGGCTAATGGATTAGCCTTTGCTGCTAGAAATTTTCTAAAACCTTATGAAACCAAGCAATGCACCACCCAAGTTAAATATAGACCAGGTATCCCAGATAATGAAAAATACTGGCAAGTTTTTGATGGAGATAAAAAAATAGAAGAATTCCTACAATCCAAAAATGAATTTGAAATACCAAACTTAGATTCAGAGTATGAACAAGACTGTCCCACTGAAGAAAACACACTTTTTAAAGAATAAAAATCTCCTAAGATTGCTTAAATAAATCTGTTAACCCATCAACCCAAACATACAACAAAAAATAGCACAGATGTAGAAAATGAAGACTTAGAAGTGCTGCAATCTAAATATCACAGCTTGCCAAGAGGACTGGTCCCATTAGAAGAATTTTTTGACTTGAATGATGCTGCCAAAAATCCAAAACTGGAACCTATTGAAACTGAAGTGGAAATAGGCAATAAGGAAAAGCCCAAAATGATCAAACTATCTAAAACATTGCCAGCTCACATTAAATTGAAATACATTCAGATTTTTAAAGGATTTTCTGATTTATTTGGATGGAGTTATGAAGATCTAAAATCATATGATACAGAAATAATCCAGCATAAGATACCCCTCAAGGAAAACTAGAAGCCTTTTAAACAAAAATTGCACAGAATTAACCCTGTTCAATTACCTCCGGTAGAGAAAGAAATTAGAAAAATGTATGATGCTGGAATTATAGTACCTATTAGATACTCAGAGTGGGTGTCTAATCTTGTATCTGTTAGGAAGAAAACAAGATAAATAAGGCTTTGCATTGACTTTAGAAACTTAAACAAAGCCTCATTAAAAGACAATTATCCCTTACCCAAAATGGATCATATTTTACAAACGGTAGTTGGTTCTAGAAGAATTTCTTTGGTAGATGGCTTCTCGGGTTACAATCAAATATTGGTACGTCCTGATGATCAATTTAAAACAACCTTTACTACTCCTTGGGGTAATTTCATGTATTTGAAAATTCCCTTTAGTTTAATGAATGATGGTGCCACATTTCAGAGAGCCATGGATATTGCATTCTGAGGAGAGATAGGTTACTTCATAGTGATTTACTTAGATGACATCACTGTCTATTCTAAAATAGATGAAGAACACCTAATACACTTGATAAAAGTCTTTAAGAAATGCAGAAAATATGGATTGTCTTTAAATCCAAAGAAAACATTGTTTGGTCTCCAAGAAGGTAAACTTCTTATACATATCATATCAGAAGAGGGAATAAGAATAGACCTAAAGAGGATTTATGGTATATTGCAAATCAAACATCCTATAAATATCGAGGAACTTCAATTCCTCATTGGAAAGATTCATTTCTTGAGAAGGTTCATATCCAATCTAGCTGAATTCCTTAGAAACATGACAGATATGCTAAGGAGAGAAGAAGGAGTTAAATGGACCTTATAAGAAAAGAAGTCATTTGAGCTGGTAAAACAAGCACTTACCAAACCACCAGTTCTTATTAGTCCTTATTTTACAAAGGATTTCTTCATTTTTTATTTGCATCAGAACACACAATAGCTGTTGTTCTATTACAAAAAAACTTGAATGGACAAGAGCAGCCAATTGCATTTTTCAGCAAGGCATTAAGAGATGCACCTTTGAAGTACAATATAATGGAAAAACAAGCCTTTTCCTTCGTCAAAGCCTTAAAAGACTTTAGATTTTACATTTTACACTCCAACATTATAGCATTTGTGCCTCATTTAGTTGTAAAAGATATATTGACCCAAGATCCAGATGGAAAAAGAGGAAAGTGGATTGCTCTAATTTTAGAATATGACTTAGAAATCAAGCTCACTAAGCTCATAAAAGGTCAAGGTCTAGCAAAAATTATGGATGAATCCAACTTTCAAGCTCTTGATATAAACATGTTTAATGCATTAGATGAACAGGAGGAATTGAAAACTCCAATCACTGAATATCATTTTCTGAATTCATCTCGGTATGCTGATATTTTGTATGTTTTGCTGAATCTTAATGTCCCTCCTGGTTTGTCTAAAAGAAAGGCAAGATTCTTAAAGTTGAAAGCTGTAAATTAATACATTTTGGATAAATGTTTATATTGGAAAAATGCTAGTGGATTATTGCTTAAATGTTTGCCTGAGAAAGATGCAGATAAGATCAAGCATGAGTTTCATGAAGGAGAATGTGCAGGCCACCTCTACTAGAAGTCAACTGCTAACAAAATCCTTAGAGTTGGCTATCACTGACCCACCCTCTTTCAAGATGTCCATAAAATGATTACTACCTGTCACAAATGCCAAATTTTTGAAGGCAAAAGAAATTTGTTTCCCTTACCTCTGCAACCAATCACTGTTGAAGCTCCTTTTCAACAGTGGGGTACAGAATTCATTGGGGAAATCCATCCTACCTCATTTGCCCAACATAGATGGATACTCATAGCAGCAGACTATTTTACCAAGTGGATAGAAGCCATCCCATCTAGAAATGCCACATACTCAGTCATCATTTCATTCCTTGAAAAACACATACTGTCTATATTTTCCTGTCCTAGAAAAAACATAACTGACAATGCTGTTGCATTTGGATCTAAAAAGATGGTATAATTCTATCATAAATATCATATTATATTGGGTTATTCTAAAGCTTATTACCCTCAAAATAATGGGTTGGCAGAATCATCAAATAAAAGTTTGGTCAACATAATCAAGAATTTGTTGGAAGATAACAAGAAATCATGGCACAATAAGCTAGTACATGCATTATGGGCAGACAGATTGACAGTTGAAAAGTCAATTGGGATGTCTCCTGACCAGGTAGTTTATGGAATAGATGCAATATTTCCAACCAGTTTAGGAGTGCCAGTCATGAAGCTGATCCAAGAAGTACAGTATGAGGATGATGATATGACAATAAGAATACACCAGACTATACATCTACAAAAAACTAGGGAGAAAGTATAGATCAGAGCACAACAACTACAAAAAACATCAAGAAGCTATTCGACAAAAGAACCAAGGCAAGTGATTTTAAAATTGGTGATAATGTATTGAAATGGGATTCTAGGAGAGAAGATAGGGAAAACATGGAAAATTTGATAATTTATGGCAAGACCCTTATCTTATTCAATCTGGCATTTGAAACAATGCATTCTTTCTGCAAGAATTAGATGGAGCTGAATATTTTGGAGGTCATGTCAATGGTAGGGTTCTCAAACATTACTTATGTTAGCTGATATTTTAGTTTCAGAAATTTTTTGATTCATTTTATATAACACTGCTTTTTAATTTGAAAAATAAAAAATACAAAAACAATAGAAAAAGTGAAGAAGAGGGCAGAAATAAAATAAGAAAGGTATAGCCCCATACCAAAAAAGGAAAGGGAAAATCTAAAAGTGTGCAAGATTAAATGCCACTATGAAAAAGAACATTGCTATTTTATTCCTATAGCCTAATCATGATTAGATAGATTTAAATTTACTGCTCATAGGTTAGTGAATCAGATTTTCCAAATTGTTTAATCTTGGCTTTTCACTAGGATAGATTAGGATAGAAAGAAATGGCTCTAATTAGACCAAAATTTGAGCCAAAGGAAAAGAAAAAGAATGATTCAAACATGCTTAAAATATGAACCAAGAAAGAATAGGAAAGGAACAACTCTAAATAGATTAAAACCAGAGCTGAAAGAAAGAAAGAATGAAGGATGTTTTTTGTTTTTCAGATCTTAAGCCTTCATAGTTTTGTTTTAAATTTCTACAAATAAATTCTATGTGCAGCTTGTACATACATCCATTGACACCATAGAAAATTAGATAGCCTAATCCTGATTTGACTGGGTTTACATTTCTGTTTTAGAATGTAGAGAATAAAATCTGCCAGACAGTTTAATCCTGGCAGATAGTAGCTTAGGTAGAGAATTTATGAGTTCAACTGTTTAATCTGAACTCATGGAAGAAACAAGGGTAGATTTAGATTACTTTCCTACTTTCAGTAAAAGAATAAAATATTGATGTAAAAGGTTTGGAAGTCCAAGTACACCTTATGAATAAAAAATGTCAGGAAAAGTAAGTTGTGTAGGTAGAGTGTTTGGGAGAAGTTTGCTTGCTGATATAAATGATGATCATATTTTAAAGCAGCATGATCAAGAAAGAATAGTTTTTCATGGATAAGGCACAGGTCTGCCTCCCAAAGATAAAAATTCTAAATTTCTTGACACCTCCAAGGAGCTGCCATCCCCAAGTGGAGCCACTGTTAGCCATCGGTAAATTTCTGTCATAGCAAATAATGGTTGAAACAGGTCTTAAGCCTTCAAAAGATTATTTTCACAAAAAATTTCTCATTCTTGGAGCCTTCTGGTGCTCTCTAACTTAAGAGTAATCTTCACTGTTGTTTCATTCAAAAAATCCACCATGTAACCCTATTGATATCAAAAGAGACTGTTATTTAGGCCATTTTCCATCATTTTCTAAGCCTATTTCATTCATTTTTCCCTTTTATTTTTCCTCCATTTTTCTCTGAAAATCCAAATTTTTACCTTCCAATTTACCCTTCATTTTCCCAAAAAATCTTCAAAAATCCCTCTTAAACCTATAAAAAAACACCTTTTTATGGTTTAAATTACCCTATTTTACCTATCAGAACCTCAAAAAACACTAAAAAAACCCACCTTTTTTGGCCAATTTTCGACCTTTTTCATACATAAGGCTCTTAAGCCCGTTTTTGGGCTTAGCCCCTAGCTCCTTATCTATCATATGACCTAACGTCCATAACCTGGCAATAAATCCTTAACCCTTAGCCCTTTTTGTGTTCACCCCCGGTCCTCCTTTTACTCACGGGACCGCACCTTCCCCGCTTCTTAAGCCCCCCTTCCCCTTACATTTTATTTACCCCCACACCCCTTGTAAAATGCATTTTTTCTTTGTATTTATGCTACCATACCTATCAAGCTCCACATAAATCCTGGTCGTAGATCTGTCTGATCCGATGGCGCTAAATCACCCTACCTTGCCTCGCTTTTCTTCTAGCCCTTTTCTTGCCTTTCTTCCTTTGCACTATATTTTTGCCTTGGGCGATCATGACCGTTGATCTCATCGATCTGACGGTTATCACACCTCCCCCCCATCCTTTGATCATCCGACTGTATCAATCCATCCATTCGCACCGTTGATTCATCTCATCCAGCGACCCTTGTTAAACCTGCAGTTTAACCCTGCCAATCAACCAAACATGCTACCAAACAAAAAAGATGATGTCACCTACCGGTCCCACCTCCCACTCCGAAGCCATCTCCCAATATCCACTTGCCACCTGGCCTCCACTTACTCTCATCCACCGGTCAACTTCATTTTTTTGCGCTCCCTTCTCACCGTCGAACTGCATCCTCATAGATCGGATGGCTGAGGCACTCTGACCACCCAAACCTCCCCGACATGTAGATTTAATGCGAAACCGTTGGTTTCTTGGTGGAAACATGGTGATCAACATGTGGAGTCGTGTTCGATCGCATTAAAACTGTTTACCACTTGAATGTCGCATGAAAACCACCGAAGATTTTTGCAAAACCACCAATCCATATTCTGCGCTGAAATGCACATTTAAACCTGATTTTCGCAGGTTTCCTCCATAGAACCTCTTTCTGCATACTATTTCCCCTCCTTAATGCTCCTCCGTCTTCACAGAGCCCCCCGAAGCAGTTTAAACCCAAATTTGTAGGATTTCTTGATAGTTTGTTGTTATGTGCAAGTCTCATGGTGGTTCTATGGGTTAAATCCATCCCATAGTCCAGTAAAGGGACGGGGCCGAGGGTGACGATCCTCGTGGCCCAAAAAAAAAGCGAAAGGGGCCAAAGGGATGAATTTCACGTCACAATCAATGGATCATGGCCATTTGGAATTTCGATCAAACCCTCTAATATAGCCACCTATACACCAGCAAACACAGTGGTGAAGAATTAAAGAGTATCAGAGAAAAATTAAAGTTAGAGGGTTAATACATAAAGATTGAAGATCAAAGAGCTCAACTCAACGGTTAAGGATAAAACACAATTAAAGATGATGAAAAGAACAAGCCTAAAGCATGAAACCAAAGCCTAATTTAGTTTAAAGAGACAAAAGATAGATGACTAAAGCCAAGTTAGTTAAACAATCAACAAAAGGAAAATTTAAGACCAAAGAAGAATAAAGAGGGCATGATCATCCTTAAAGCACAAAATCAGAGTTAAACTAGTGTTTTAAAGTATTAAGATAGATAGATCAGTAAAGGAAGCCTCTAAATGCCGCATCAATGAGGAAATAAATCCTCAAGAAGACAAAAATGCCACCTACAAGTTCATTTTCCTCAAAAGAATACAAATTGAATGCACAGTCAGAGATATTTGCCAAAGACAACTCATAATTAATTGCTAGCCTACCAAAAGCCTCCAAAGTCAACAAAAGTGACTGAGGTAGATAAAAATTAAAGTAAAATTGATTAAAACAGAGTTTAACATATGAAAATTTCTCCATTTGGCCTCCCAAAGGTTGAGAAGGATTCACTCTGTATTAATTGAACAATTAGACCTCCCTTTCACTCCACCTCCTCAAAATTACCTATATATATATATATATATATATATATATATATATCATATGAGGAGCCTAGTATTATTTTTGGTTGAATAATCATTGAATGTAAATAGTTGTTGAGGCTGTTGAAGCTCTGTTTTGTAATTGAAGAAAGATAGGTTGAGAAGAGAGTTTTGAAGCTGTGAAGACCCACTGGACTTGAAGATTGTAACTGGTTTGAACATGAAAAATACAAGTTGATTTATGGGGTCCTGGTCAATGTCACTGATGATGTTTTTCTTACTGTAATTTTTATTTTTCTCATGTTTTCCATACTGTCCATTTTCCCTGATAAAGAACAGCAAATATAGATTAGGATTTACTGCAAAGTACCCTATTTCTCACTTATAAATATTTATCTTTATGTTTTCTTCTAATTTTGTTTTGAGGATAATTCAATAGAGTATAACCAGTTAAGTGTTGGTAAGCCCATGTTTACTGAGTATAACTTGAGATTTTGTCTTTGAAAGTTCTTCAAAGTCTCCTAAGTAAAGATTGAATTAGAGAAGTCTATGGTTAGCCCTATCCTCTAGTTTATCTCCAATAGTTGCTTTGAAAAGATCCCTTAAGAGTATGTCAAAAGCAGGATAGGTTCAAATTCCTTACCTAATCTTAGGCTACTTTTTATGTTCATCTTGAATGTTTTTTTCCTTTGAATATGCTGAAAATAGGCTAGGTTAAATGTCCTTACTTATCTTAGCCCATTCTTTGTTTTATCTTTAATGTTTTCCATTGAGATTATGTTGAAAGCAAGCTAGATTCAAAGTTCTTACTTGATCTTGAGCTATTCTTTGTTTTCCTTTGAGTATGCTAAAAGCAGCCTAGGTTAAAAGTCCCTACTTGGTCTTAAGCTATCCTTTGTTTTTCTTATATGTTTGATTATTTCACTACACTTTAATGTTCCATACCATAAATCAACATAAAGATATCTTTTGACATAGATGACTTGCCCCATAGAGCACTCTTGAAACTTGTTGTGCAACTAAATCCTTTTGTGACTCCATAACCCAATGGATTGATACTGTTTCTTACCTATCCTATCAGCTGAACCATTATTTCAACCTACTCACATCTTTACCCCTCAAAAGGACTTCCTTCATTTTAATGATATCCATTCCAAAAAAAACAAATAAAAACCCTTGTACTTGATAACTAGCCTAATATCATATCATAAGCCTTGAAGATATGTATTTTGAAAACACATATATAGAGAGATCCCTCTATGAATCCGGGAGGACTAGATCATAGGATTCCAAAGTGGTTTTGATGTAGGCTCTGCAGCATTTGTTCTTTCCAATCTTGCAAACTACAGAGGCCTAACACCCTGTACCCATCATCAAAAAAAGTAACTACCCAGGTTTGTACCTATTTATTGGATCTAAATAAATGTTGTCTCAAGTAAAAATACACCACTCCATTTATCAACCAAGTCATTGATGCTTATGTTGGTCACAATGCCTTGTCCTTCATGGATGGGTTCTCAGGGTATAATCAAATTCATATCGGAGATAGAGATCGATACAAAACTGCATTCACTAAACCTTGGGGCACATTCAAATACCAACTTATGCCATTTGGTTTTAAAAATTCTAGTGCCACCTTTCAGCAGACCATGAACTATATCTTCCCTGACCTATCTAATCTAATCCTCTCCTACTTGGATGATCGCACGGTACGATCCAAGAGGCACACTAAAAATTTCGAATATTTACACCTAGTATTTCAGAGATGTCAAAAATACAACCTACGCTTGAACCCTCTCAAGTGTGTTTTCTATATAAGTGTAGGAAGATTGATAGGATTCATAGTATCCCAGCAAGGGACCAAATTCAAGCCTCTCAAGTTCTAGCCAATCAAATAGGTACCACCACCAAAAACATTAAGACAACTACAAATCCTAGAGGGCAAGGCCAACTTCTTATGATGATTTGTCCCTAACTATGCCACTTGTGCACAAGGCTCCATGCATCTCCTACGTCGAGAAATTCCCTTCAAATGGGATGAACTGGGTCAAAAAAAATTTGAAGCATTAAAAGACACTTTGTCTTATGCTCCTTTGATCAGCCCACTTGACCACAACAAATACTACACCCTATACCTATCTAAGTCAGACGTAGTGATTGTCGAGGTGTTATTCCAGGACGAGCCAAACAATAAGGAGAATATAATTTGCTACGTAAGAAAAAAGATAACCGGGCCTACATTGAAGTATGATACATAAGAGAAAACAACCTTAGCCCTAGTACATGCAGTACAAAAGCTTCAAAATTACATCATCCTTTGAACCACCACTCTCATAGAAGCTATCAACTCAATGAGATATTTTCTAACTTGCCACATGATGGACCATAAGTGCACCCGATGGGTAGCTATATTACAATAATTTGATATGTAGTTTAGTTCCCCTATGAATAGAAACGCACTCAAAGTTTGCAACAAGAAACAATGAAATTGGCATCCACAAACAACATGACAACACCTAGACTAAGTGTGTGACTAGGAGGTCTAAGAAGCACCTACACTAGTTTGGGACCACAGGTCTTTGTAGCACTTACATTGGTGTGGGCTAAATTTTGGTGCATGTCGAATTTGCATAAGAATTTCTTGGTGCTACAGGTGATTTAGGATCAAAATGGCTTTCATTAGCTTGAGATTGGAGTATTCACTCAAGGGCAGCTCCAACTACATAGCTTTAAAATATAGGATGGAGGTAGTACTCAAAGATAATGGATTGAAGGAATTCATTAACAATGATCTTCCTAAACCCGATGTGGCAAATACTGCAAATATTGATGCATGGAAAAATAAAGTGGCAAAGGCGAGGAGTATCCTACTCGAGGGAGTACAAGAACACATTGTCTCAAGTCTCCCTGGAAAAGCGACACCATATGCTATGTGGAAACCTTTGACAGATCTATTTTAGAGTAGTAGTAACCATAGGAAATTGGCACTGAAGGATAAACTCAGGAAGATCAAGATGGAAAGGAATAACACTATTCTAGTATAACTAACAATTTTTTTCCAATGTCGTGATGATCTTGGAATAGTAGGAGTTATTGTTTCTGATGATGATTTAGTGAGCCTAGCTCTTCTAGGACTTCCCAAGAGTTGGCATAGTTATTAGGACACTCTCAATAGGAGGGAAAAGCTGTGAGATTGGGAATGAATTTGGTCAAATTTGGTGCAAGAGGAGTTCAGAAACAATACCAGAGATGGATCTTCATCTAAGAATGAAGATGAAGAATATTTTTCTTTAGCTTCCAAGGGGAATAAGGGGAAAGGAAAGAAATTCCATTCCAAATCTAAGACCGGTGAAGAAGGCAAGGAGCGCAACATGTCCAGAGTGAAGTGATTTCATTGTCACGAGCATGGACATTATGGCACTAACTATCCACAAAAGAAGAAGAATGAGAAGACTTCAGGATCTATAGCTAGTGGGGATTTGGCCTTGCAATTTGAGTTGGACTTCTCATTGATCGCATGCATGGTGTCAAGTGCATTGGGATCTATGTGGTACTTTGATAGTGGTGCATATTTCCACATGACCAAAAACAATGAATGTTTCAGTAGCTTGAAGGAGAAGGATCTCCAGATGCATATTGAAATGGGTGATGACAAAAGGTATAGTTCTACCCAAATTGGTATAGTTACTTTCCTGATATAGTTAGGTAAACCACTTTTATTAAAATATGTAATACATGTACCAAGCTTGAAGAAAAATGTATTTTCAGTCACAATGTTGGAGGATAGAGGCTATGATGTTGTTTTCAGTGAAAGAAATTTTTTCCTTCGACATAAAGCAACCAGACAAGCTAAGAAGATTGGGATTCATGTGAAGAATCTCTATAGACTTGATGCATATGTGATTTATACAAATCTTCCAACCATCAGAAAGTGTGAGAAATCCATGCAATTGACCCTTGAGAGGGAGATGGATTTGCATGAAGATGAGGAAATCTTGGTTCCAAAGAATGTACCTAGAGATGTGGAGCAGCCACATGTGGAGGATCATGGAGTGGTAGAAACCACTCAAGCAGAGAAATTTCGAGCCAGATGTGCTAGGGGACTACATGCAGCTATACCTCCAAGTGTGAGGTGGGGCGACGTACAATAATAATCCCAAGGAGAAATTTGGGTAGGGTCCTAGAGATGTTGTGTCTCATAGATGGAACCTGGCTACAAGGAGACAATAGTACAACACTATTAGGATCAGTTAGATTGATGCAGTAAGATGTTAGGAGGACAGAAATCAGAGTGACATGTGTCAGATACTGGAGTACAGATCAGAGTTGGTAGGAGTGCAGAGTGTGTGGATGAAAATTTCAATAGCGCAAAGAATACAGTAGAAATGTGTAGTAGCTAGCAGCAGTCAGAAGACTTTGACGACAGATGCATTATATTGATTCAGTTTTCTAGACGTTATTTAATTTCAGAAGTGTTGCATGTAAAGGTTGCATGTGTGAGAAACACTAGAGAAGTGTATAGTGCAAGGGTTGCATTTGCGAGAAACACTAGAGAAGTGTTTCATGCAAGAGTTGCATGTCGCATACAAGGGTTGCATGTCGCATGCAAGAGATGCATGTTGCATGCAAGGACATTACTTTCTTGTTGAGAGGAAGTGTTGAAGTTTGCAACAAGAAACAATGGAATTGGCATCATAAAACAATGTGACATCACCTACACTAGGGTGGGACAAGGAGGTACCAGCAGCACCTAGACTAAGTGTGGGACTAGGAGGTCTAACCAGCACCTAGACTAGTGTGGGACCATAGGTCTTAGTAGCACCTACACTGTTGTCGGCTAAATTTTGTGCATGTCTATTTTAGTTATCCCTTAATTAAGATGGAAAATAAATTGTAATATTATCTCAAAATCAATTTTAATAGTAACTAAGTGTGATAAACTCAGGTACCTCATCAATTTCTAGTTGAGGGTAGTTGGTGAGGCATGCAAAGTAATTCTAGTTGTAACAGAGTTCAAAGTGCAGTGGTGCATTATTTAATGCATGTTGTAATCAGTTAACTCAGTTAAGTGAGTTAAATACAATTGTGCCTGTTTTAACTGTTTGTTGCACTAGTGAGAGATCAAGTGAATTAAAAATTATTTAATTCACAATCAGTGATCTAACATGCAACTGAGAATTTACTATTATTAGCAGCATGCATGTCAGTTCCAGTGGAGACCCAATTGATACAAAGGTTAAAGGGCAGTGTCACTATCAGTTGTGATATTAGAAGACTACCCATATGCAGTTAAAACACCACAAGATGCCCATGATACTTAGCGAAGTTGAGTAAGGCTGGAATTTTTAATGAATAGGGATTGCATTCTGTTGGCAATATGATGCAGAGTGTTGTCCTTGATGGCAACCCACTTGATGAAGATGATGGCAACCTACTTGATGAAGTTATTATTAACTTGATGGACTTGGTAATGATGGAAATCTGATGTGATATGATGTGTCTACAGAGCAACTCAGATGTAATGATGAAAGGCATTCTAGTATGTGCTAGAACAATGATGAAAAGTGTGTGTCTCAAGGCATATGCGGGTTTGTCTAGGAGAAGTAGCGTATGCATGCGGGAAATAACGTGACAAGTCGCGTATGGTCAAAAGCGCTCTAAATATGTAAAACCAGGGGTTACCACCATGGTATTGACCCATTATATTAAGCGTTGGTATGTCTATGTGATCCCGTCCAGGAATGCCATTGGAAGTAATGTGGTTTTGGCTCATGGTATTGTCAAAGGCTAAATCTATATAAGGAGAAGAAAATCATTGTGCAAGGACCATGAGTCGAGGTTTGAATGGATACTTCACTCTGAAGTATGTCTGTATGGAAAGGGTAACAGTTTGATGATAGATCTGAATATGTGATGCACCTATGAAGAAAATGATGAAGAAGGGAATCTAGATCTGAAATTTATTTGTATCTTCTAGATCTGTTTATGGAATGTTTAGATTTGAGATGAGGTGAACATCTTTCTGAAGTAAAGGGTAAAATCTGAACTGAATATCTGATCTGATGAAGTATGCTGCTCTATAATGTTTGAAGATCTATATGCTAGTTTGTTACAGAGTAAGCGCGTATATACGCGGGTTGGATAAAGAGAAAGTGCGTATGGAAGGTGAAACCAGTTCTGAAGTATGTGCAGATGTATACGCGGGTTTGTATACATGAAAGCGCGTATATACGCCAGATCAGTGAAAGGAAAGCACGTATGAAAACTAGGGTTTGCTGAAGTATGAAGTATAAAATGTCTGATCTGTTCTGCTGTGTTATTGCTATCTGTTAAAGGTGTATTCTACAGATCTCGGTTGTCTGAATTTATAAGTATCAGTTTGATGTATGATTGAGCTTAAATGTGTGGAGTGGGTCTACTCTGAAAATATGATGAAAAGTGGCCTGCAAGTTGTGCTCTAAAGAAAGCTTTTGGATCCAGTGTGAAAATTGATGAAACGTGGTCCATGGTAGTGCTGAGGGTTGTAGCCTTCAGTCAGGGGCTTGTAGCTCCCTTCCAGGTGAGGCTGGTAAATGAGAGCAGGGGGTCATAGCTCCCTTCCCGGAGAGGCTAGTAAACGAGAGCAGGGGGTCATAGCTCCCTTCCAGGAGAGGCTGGTAAACGAGCGCAGGTGGGTGCCTACGTGCTGGTATGATTCTGCGCCAGCACATAGGCTTACGATGTTTTCTTTATAATAAAATATTGAAGGTTGAGACAACAGCAGCGGTGGTTTTCTCCCGACTTGGGTTTCCACCTAAAATCCTGGTGTTCATGTGTGATGCTTATGTGTGATGATTTATTCTGTTATTACTGCAAATGTATGTTTCTATATAAACATCTGATGAATGAATAAATGCAAGGATATAAGTAAAGAATTAATTGCTTATTAAGATCTCTGTACATACATGAGTTTAGTAAAGGGTATCCGTGTATATACGCGATTCTGATCAAGTAAAGTACCGTATGGGTTTTAGAGAGTGGAAAAGTAAAAATATTTGAGTATGCCCTAAATACTGATTCACCCCCCCCCCCCCCTCTCAGTATTTTTTCCCAACACATTCCTCATGAATTGTGTGAGAAAGACAGGCTGAAGATAGGCCAATAATTGGCTAAATATTGGCCTGATTTTTCCTGGATCAGTGTGAGATGATAGGCAGATTGCAAGGCATTCTTGTGAGAAGAATTGCATTGTAATTGTTTCAAGATTCCTTATGGAATATAAAATATATGATAGAGGGGTTTTTAGTAGTAAGATTTCTCCAGGAAATTATCTGTGTTGTGGTTTGATTGATTCTTCTTTGCTTCATGTGATTGGAGATTATGTTTTAATTTCCGCAATTGATTTGTAGAAGAAATTCAGTATCTAGCTTTAGTACATTAGTAGATTGGATTGAATCCATGATATACATGCTTCTTGTATAATTTCTACATTCATCACCGATCTCCCAACTGAGAACCAAGGATCGCTCATTAATACAACATTACCGCATGAACACTTTTTCTTAGTGAAAAAATAAGATCCTTCATACAAAAATATCCTCATCTTATTATGAAATAAAAAGTTCAAACCCTAGCTTGCTCAGGATGATAGAAGGCACATATTCCATCAGTCCCCCTGATACGTATTATTAGGAGATGTCCTATATCGAGGAGGCATCGACACCATCTTACGACGTTGCCTTACTCATGACCAAGCCGAGCAAGTATTGAATGACTGCCATAGTCGGGCTTATGGTGGTGACTTGTTGAATGGCCACCACCCAAAAATTCCTATGACAATTATTTTTGTCCCACACTATTTTACGATTGCATTCAAGCAGTCATAAGGTATGAGCGATGCCAACACATAGCTCACAAGGCGCGAGCCCCTCCAGCTCCCCTACGCCCTGTCATTGTAGCAGGTCCCTTTTGTAAATGGGGCATTGACTTCATGACTTTCAACCCCACATCATCGTGAAAGCACAAATACATCATACTGGTTGTCGACTATTTCACAAGATGGGTAGAAGTCACGCCCACATACAACAACACAGCAAGAACCACAACACGATTTTTCTTCAACCGTGCCATCGCACAGTTTGGTGTACCCAAGGAGTTAGTGTCCAACCATGGAAATAATTTCAAAAATGAAATATTCCAGGAACTATCCCAACACCTTGGTTTCACACACGAGTTCGCGTCACCATACTACCCCTAGTGCAACGACT
Source organism: Pinus albicaulis (assembly GCA_034641835.2). Lineage (NCBI taxonomy): Eukaryota > Viridiplantae > Streptophyta > Pinopsida > Pinales > Pinaceae > Pinus > Pinus albicaulis. The sequence goes on along the minus strand of CM076578.1, from coordinate 281,307,904 downwards.
AGGTACAAGTTGTCAACAAATTACTCAAAATGATGTTATAGTGTATGGCTAAAAACCACAAAAAAAACTAGCATCATAAGGTAGTATAAGCTTTAATGGCATACCGAAAAATAGTCAAATCCTCAACAATATTCAATCCCTTCCTGTTGGTGAATGGGGTGTAGGTCGTGCTTCCCATGGGACATGAAATCCCCACCCTACATTCCACCATTGAACTTCTCACTGATACTTAGCCCTTAGAGAAATGATTGTAGCTAGAACTTGTTGACAAAATTCAGCGAGAGTCTCTCCAACATAACGAAGCCCACAAGAAAATGATGAAAGCATCATTCTACTACAACATCACCCCATACTCATTACCGAGGGGGAACTAGTCCTATGCTATGATGTTTCAAATTAATCCTTAGAACTTGGGAAATTCGAAAAATTATGGAAGGGTCCTTACATCGTCAAACATTGTCTCCTAAAAGGAGCATACATTTTATAATAGCCTCACAGGACATACCTAAATCAACCCATCAATTCACTCTACCTCAAAATTTCACCCATAAAAAGAAAAAGGCCTTAGTACCCCAGAATAGATATGTACCGACCATACTTTTTTAGGATGATCTCGTAATCATGGGCTTATTATGAAGCTTATGCTCTTGTGTCGCAGATGGATCATCGTCCCATATAATATTTCATATTTGTTGATGGAGGCCCTCGATGGTCACAAAATTTAGTTGTTTCCGCATGGGCCATATATTCTCCTAACCGGTCACCATACCTCGCCAATGAAGTATGTATTGGGTCAGCCACAAAAAATAAAATAGAATATGATGTTTCGATAGGACTAATAAGTGACGCCTCCCTCCAAGGAATCAACCATTTTCATGTCTTCCTTGATTCCCAGTTAGTGGAATTACAGTTAGATCAAACCTTTCAAGTTCAGGATTCATACCTCCTTTGGAAGTACCTTCATGCACAAATATTAGCCTGCAGTTTTGATCATATTACATTTACACATATACTAAGAGACTGAAATCATGTAGTTGATCGCATAGCTAACCATATCCTAGACTGGAATGCATCATGTATATACCACCAACCATGAGTAGAAAACCATCATAGATAGTAAATCCATAATAAGAACAACACCCATCATACACATACAAAAAATCATAAAAATAGAAATAGAAACACCATAAAACCCATGAAAATACACCTCAGATATATACCTCGAAAAATATATGCGTCCAAGTATAAAATAAATGATTCCACTCACTCTCAGCCAGGGAAAAATACACATGTCATCAAAAATTAGGGAAGCATCCTCATGATCGATGGTTTTCCTAAGTCATACATTGAATAGCTAGGGCTGAGCCCTCCCATATGGGTCCTGTGGACCCACATATGCACCTGGAGTGATAATACGAGAAACAATAGCCATTGCAAGAGCTTCCCGATGCAATGTTAGGAGATGAGCCGGCTCATGGGCCATCATTGTCTCCAATCATATATCAGCTAAGTCATCAAAGCCCCGAGTGGGAAGGCCTTGAGTAAGGATCTATAGCTTGCTCCAGAAATCACCAAAGTAGTGTATTTGAGTACCTAGAGCCTCATTATGTACTTCAGCATCTACAAAATGAACCTTAATAGCCACTGCACGAGCCTAAGTAGCCGATGCATGGCCCTCAGCAGCCTCAATGCGTGCAAGTAGTGCTACATCCCCCCAAGCAACAGTAGTACTAGGACCCTCTGAAGGGCCACCTGTATCAATCCATTGTGCCCCCTACTAACCCTAGTCTGCCCCTGGTGCACCCCTCCTTCTTGAAGCATGGCAAAATAAGAAGGCAAAGGGCCAACCCATTCGTCACTCATATGCGAATTTAAACAAGCATGATATCAATGTCACCATAGAAACATATCCATAAATACATGAAAGTAATACTCAAAATGATAAAAACATCAAGATCATACCTGCAGGGCCCCAAGCATAGTCAAGAGGAAGAACCACATTCGGATCACCACGGAAATCCATCACAGCGTACGAGAATGCTAGAAAAACTGAGGGTTCGACTCGAACCACTCCTCTATAGCATCATCCCAATACTTTCTAGCCTCACCCCCTCTTTGACTGGGCATGGAAGGCACCCATCTACGAATTTGAGGATTTGTCAGAGGGCCAAGGGGCACTACAATAAAAGGTCATGACATAACTACTAGCTCGTACATGATACAACACAGGATGTTGGCTTAGAAAAAAGTCGAACTAACCATACCGTGGTACACCATCTGAGCTGAATAAAAAAATGCCTTTCCAGGAGCTATCACTAGACCGTTATATGTAGCCCTGATACCTCATGTGGTGATGACCCCACTAGGCCAAAAATCATAGACAAAGCTACATGCTCTTCCAAGTATGCAACATGGGCCACAAGAACACACCCACACGAGATATCATTAGGGCCGTGACGCCCGACCTCCTTTTCCTAGTGATGAATTTTCAAGATACTTGTCGGAAAGTATATATATGTCTTAGCCGTCAACCTAAGCGCACTGTAATGCATGGCCATGATGTGCCTCTAACGGTCCCAACAATGAACCAGGTATCGCAATAACCTGTCATGAGATCTCATAATAGGGTTCTCAAGAAAGTTGAGTAACCCCCAGCGCACCAAATTCTAGCATGGGAGCAGATCGTGGGACACGTGGGTGGGGAGGAAGGACCAATCCCTCTCCCTCCACAACACCTTGCCACCAAGAAACACCAAAAAATCATTTTTTTATTCCCAAAAAGTTCAAAAACCATAACTTGCAAGATTTTTCAGCACCACGTGCATTGTATGTTGGAATTTCTGAGAATTCCAGAACAAAACATAGAGAGAGTAATACTCTCCTTTGAAACACAGAGAATTGAAACAAAAATTTTTCTCACTGATAGACAGAGTTTCCACACAACAAATCTATTCCATTAACTATAGAAATCTATTACAAAAAAAATTCCTCTCATACAGGGATTAAAAAATGTGGACTGCTACAAATGCAGTGCTAAAAATTTTGTCTCTGTTACAAAATACTCTTTCTCATTGTTTCACAGTTTGCCTTTGGGCACACTCTATTTTTCAATAGACTCTGTCTATCTTACAAAATAGCCTTCGGGCTCTATTTTTCTTTAAATAATACACTCTGCTGTGTATGTAACAATACATCACTTTTTACACCGCTATGTATTACACTTTCTTTTATTACACTACCTCTCGGGCCTTTTACATACATATGTGACACAACGTATGTAATAACAAAAATATCACAAAAACCAAAAATGTGTATGGTCCACCGGGCTCCTATCACAAAAAAAGCGCATATACAATATGTCAAAACATATATATATGAACTATTACAAAACCTAAGTCACTCGATAAAACATATAACAAACTTTTAATAAAACCATAACATAACTTAACACGTCCATTCGCCCAGACTTCAAATCATAAAATTAGATTGTAAACAAAAATCGCGTCACAAATGTCTATGACATTACCGAGGTTAAAAATTGTGTGATCGCCATCTGATTGGATAGAGCTGGGCCCCTCCCGGAATTCAAAAGTTTATGAGCCGGTTTGAATAAGAAAATCGCATAACAAATGGGGTCTCATAACATCAGCTCTATGGATGCGCGATGAAAATTTAAATTGGGCTCATAAAATCATATCGGGTCCAGAAATGAGTTTCGTTGACGGGCTCCAAAATCATGCGATCCAATAAGATCGCTCCACGTGTTGTGCTGACTTGGCAAGTGGGACCTGAGCAACGTGGCCCCATTCAAATGTTTAAACAAGACTGACACCGAAAAACGAAAGTCTTTAAACCAAAGGAAAAAACTCACGTACAAAACAAAAGCTCTATTTTCCAATTGTGAACTCTGTTTTCCAAAGGACTGTAAGGTTTTCAAATAAAGTGATTGTTCAATGAATTTAGCAAGAAGATCTGTGACAAAATTCCACCAAAGAAAAATAGAAGGTGGCTCTAGACTACACAGTAGTTGAAGTTAACATTTCAACACTCCCCCTTAAGTTCAACTGCTAGATTATCAGTCATACCCATGCATTTCCTCAAATATTCAAAGCTTTTCTGCCCCAATCGCTTGGTCAGAATGTCTACAAATTGTTCCTGAGTCTTGCAATGTTTTAAAATTATTTCTCCACTGTTCACTAGCTCCCTGATGTAGTGAAACTTAACATCTATGTGCTTTGTCCTTTTGTGCAACACATAATTTTTAGACAATGCTATGGCTGAGTTGTTCTCACAATAAATTATTCTGCCTTTTACTTGTTCATGACATAAACTCCTCAACATTCTCCCCATCCATACAACTTGACACGCTGCTCCTGTAGCTGCCACATACTCTGCCTCTACTGTAGATAATGCTACAATAGGTTGTTTTTTAGAAGCCCATGAAATGGCTCCTGAACCCATGTGAAAAACATAACCAGAAGTACTTTTCCAGTCATCTACACTTCCAGCACAATCACTGTCAGTGTATTCAATTAATTCTGATTTTTCTGAAGTAGTATATAAAATTTCATACCTTTTAGTTCCTTTAAAATACCTCATAATTTTTTTTGCTTCCTGCCAATGTGCTTCTTTTGGCCTCTCCATGAATCTGGAAATTAAACTAACAACGTGCATAATATCTGGCCTAGTTGCAGTGAAATACATGAGGCTGCCAACTATGCTCTTGTACAAACTAGGATCAAAATCCTTGCTGCTATCCTCTTTGTTGAGTTTTAGTCCCATCACTATGGGAGTAATTGCTGCCTTGCAATCCTGCATGTTAAATCTCTCCAAAACTTCATTGACATACTTTTCTTGACAAATAAAAAATTTATTTTCATTTTGTTTTACTTCTATTCCTGAGAAGTATTTCAGCAATCCCATATCAGTCATTTCAAATTCATCTTTCGTGACCTTAAAATTTTCAACAAGGTAATCATCATTACCTGTAAAGATCACATCATCAACATATAACACAACAATCAACATCTTACCATCTTTCTCCTTGATGTATAAGGTGGGTTCTCCCTCACATTTTTCAAACCCATTTTCCAGTAGATAGGAATCTGTTATGGCCTAAACCTACCTCAGGTTGAGAAAGGCAGAATCTAGCGTCACATCAAACCACGCTTAATCTGGTAGCTAGCCCTACCAGATCGGGAGAGGGCTCTCTCTTGGTCAATATCAGCAAAAATAATCAGTGAGGCTTGAGATGACTTGAATAAAGGTTGATTTTAGGCTAGGTATATATATAAAATAGTTTTATTTGATTTTGAGGGTGTTTTTTGGATCAATGGGAAAGGTAGATTTTGGGTCTGGGAAATGAGCAGTGTTGCAGGGATCAGAATGGGGCAAGGTAGGCACTTGATTTGACACTTTCGATTTGAAGGAAATTGAGAGTTTGAGAAAGGTGAAGAGTGTTAAGTCCCCATATTAATAGTGTAGCCCCTTATTATGTTAGTGTAGCCCCCATTATTGTTATTATTGTACCCCTGTAACCCCCATATTGTTATTATTGTGCCCTTACATTATTATTGTTAGGTCGGCTAGGATTACATTGTGGCCCACTAGGATTACATTATGGCCCCATGGACTCCTATATATAGAAAGGAGGTTTTGTAAATTGGATCATCCAAGAATTGTTCATTTATGTAATGTATTGGAGGTTTCCCCCTCGAAGTGGCTTATTTCTAAGGCGTTGATATCTCTTTTCTTCTATTTTTGAAGCTGGTTACACAACATTTGGTATCAGAGCTTTGGGATTCTAGGGTTTCGCTGCTCCAAACAGGTCATCGTGGAATTTTCGCTATACTTTTTTTTCTACGAAGTTTCAGAAGATGAAATTTTTAGGGTGCGAAGCTGAGATCCTGAGGAAGATTGTCTAAAAATTTCAGATCTTGGTTCGCAATATTTTTGGAGATATGATCTGTGGAAGGTAGTGCTTTTTCAGGCTCCTGAATTTCATCTCAAAGAGGTGATCGTGGAAAAATTTCAATAACTCTCTCTCTGGAGATTGGATTGGAGTACCGTCAAAAGTGGTTGCAAGTGCACGGCATTTAGTTTCTTGGCTATCAATTTCAGAGACAAAGAACAAAACAGTGACACGTGGCAAGTCGTACAAGTTCGATCTACTGAACCAGTCCAAAATTAGGTCATTGTGGGAGATTGGACACAAATTTGTCTTGCAGAATCCAAATCAGGTCAGACCTGTGGAATTTGAAAGAAGCTTCAGAGGGCTACTACAGGGCTGAATTTGAGATATCGAAGATTTTCAATTACAGAGAAAATTCAATTTCAATATCGAGCTCCTAAAAGCTAGTAAAAGGTGTGTATTTTTTTTTCGAATTACATAAGTCTTGTTTGAAGAATCAAGTTGAATTGATTCCAAGGGAAACTTGTAGAATAGATATCAATATTGGATTTTAAAATGGCCCCTAAAAAGAATTCAACACCCATTAAGCCTTCAGAAGGCTATACTATGACGCATGAGGAGGAAGAATTGCGATATGAGATATCAAAATTACGGTACCAAGTGCAACAAATTTCGATCTTACGAAGAGCAACCGAAGATGAAATAGATGGTTTAAAAGAAAAAATGAAGGCTAATTTGGATGGTTTGAAGGATCAAATAAAATCTATTATGGATGATAAAGTAGTGGAATATCACAATGAGCATCAACAACAAGTTCTCCAACTCTCAAAGGATAACCTAACTTTGGTGCAAAATAAAATGAAACAACCGGAAGATCAATATCACATCGAAAGAAGTTCTGAAGCAATCACAGAAACAAGAACTCGACAAGTACGATCAATTTCAGAGTATCTCAGCAAGTGGAAGAAATTTCCTGTAAAAGATTCCACATGGGAGGATGAGAATTTTATACAGAAGCATCAAGAAATAATCAAGCGTTGAGGACAACACTTGTTTGAAGGAGAGGGGCATGTTAAGTCCCTATGTTAATAGTGTAGCCCCTTATTATGTTAGTGTAGCCCCCCTTATTGTTATTATTGTACCCCTGTAACCCCCATATTGTTATTATTGTGCCCTTACATTATTATTGTTAGGTCGGCTAGGATTACATTGTGGCCCCACTAGGATTATATTGTGGCCCCATGGACTCCTATATATAGAAGGAGGTTTTGTTCATTTGTATCATCCAATAATTGTTCATTTATGTAATGTATTGGAGGTTTCCCCCTCGAAGTGGCTTATTTCTAAGGCGTTGATATCTCTTTTCTTCTATTTTTGAAGCTGGTTACACAACAAAGAGTTGAATAGGGCAAGAAACTTTCAGGAATCCTCTTCAAACAGTTGAAAACATAGAAAATTAAACAAACCCTAGGTAGAGCACTACAAATTTTAATGAATTCCACCTTTATCCTTGTTTTTTTAACTTAAGAAGAAATAAGAGGGAATGATACACATGAAACAACAGTAGACTTAAATTTACATAAATAAACACACTATCAAAAAAAATAGCCACATGAATCCCAAGGAGTGCTGCAAACCCTGGTCTATTCCTTTTCCAAACTGCAGAGATGAATGTACAATGATGCTCAAAGAAATCCTAAGTGTCCAACCTGTGCTAATGACTGAAAAAATACAAGATATAGACAAACATAACTCATCCCTAGCCTCTAGGGGCCGAGCTCACAAGTTTAGGAGCTGTTTCAACAAGATCTAAACTGAGAACTAGAAAGTAGGCAGTGGAACAACTTGCCTCTATAAGATAGGAAACTGATTCATTCAGTTGCAATTCACCTTTTGATGGACGAATCTACCTCCATGAGTAAAAATTTAACAAAATTACATCAAGATCCATCAAAATACATCCAATTACATCATTATTTTAACATTTGGAAGTAATAAAGTCAAAATGTCAAAAACTAGGCGAAAAACAGAGTTACTGAGTCCAAAATGAGCAAAAATCCCCAATGCATCGCGCCAGATTTCTCTATGCATCGCGCCAGTTTGGAGCTGATTTTGAAGGCCTTCCCATGATCCAAATTGGCTCCAAGTGGGCTTGTTGGAAATATCTACCAGTATACTTTCCAAAAAAGGTGGAATTTCTGAATTTGGTCTTCATTTTCTCCTCCAAAAATGAGTTCTCCCAACACTGCTTCCTGTGTGTCCAAAAAGGGGCAGAAGAGTCATTTTTAGGGTGTTTTTGACCCTTTTGGAAGCCCAAAATATTTCAAAATATCTTGGCCATAGGTAGGCATGCATAAATTTTCATGAAAAATCCAAAAATGTAAAGTTTTCCCCAAGAGGAGCTCCCTATCATAAGCGTGCGCCAAGTGGTGCGACGTTAGAGCTGAAAAATCTGTGTTTAGGCCCAAAAAAAAACAAAATTTGCAAAATGTGTCCCAAATTTCTTGAAATTTGGGCTGAATGTCCTCCATCATGTACTATGCTGGGCCAAGGAAGCTTCGGCCAAGATTTTAATTCTATCATGCCTTTTCACGCCTCCTCGATGTCGCCTTCATCTCTGTCATAAGAGGAATCTGTCTCCATGTTTGCCAAAGTTTGTGTTGTCTTAGATGAGTTATGAGGAGTTTTGGTGTCTTTGATTTTTGTTTCCAAATGTATGAAAATATGTGATGGGATATGAATGGAGAGGGTAAGATGTATTTTGGGATGTTAAGAGGAATTTTGGGATGTTTTCCAATTGGAGTTTGGGGATTTAAAGGGTTTTAGGGATAGTCTCTAGGCTTTTGGGATAATGGGAATATGGGATAGGGGTAGATGAATTTAGGGATATGGGGGATAGGGAAAAGTTTTGATAAAACTATAAAAATAGTGAGTGGATAAAAGTGAGGGAGTGATGGCCACAAAAAACCAATGTATAAACCCTAAGGAAACATTTCTTGAGCAAGGAAGTAGGGTTTTAAATTTTTCAATTAAATCCTCATACACATCATAAAACACACGTTCATGGCACTTGCAGAACTGTTTGACTTACTTTGGACCAGAGGAACCAAGCACATTTGAATTTTTGAAGAAAACCATGGTGGAAAGAGCTTGCAGCTCTATGCGCCGCGCCACAACCCAACGTGTCGTGCCATAAACTCAACGCGTCGTGCCATAAACCCAACACATCGCGCCATTTTGCAAGAGACTTTTTAAGAACTTCTTGGTGTCCCAATTGGGTGCAGAATAGCTCGTTGGATAGCTCATTGAGTCTAACTTCCAACCCAAGTGTAATTTTTCAAGTTGGAGCTCATTTGCCCTGTTAAAAATCAAATCTCCCAAGACTTGTCAAAATGAGAAAAATGAGGCTACCTCAAGGCAGAGTGTTGTTGCAGTCAACATTTGAAGGTCTTCCTCAACTCCAAATTTAGCTCATAATAGCTCATTGGAAAGAAATTTGTGTCTAGTTATCATTTGACTCATCAAGCAAGTCATTTTGTCAACCACGCTATGAGAAAACTCAATTTTTCCAATGTCACTTCAGAGGTGCATCAATTCTCCTAAGGCAACTGTATTTTTGACATTTCTCTAAAACCATGACACCTGTGTAAAAATTGGAGGTTTTTCTTCCTTGGCCTATTTTGGACAAAAAAATCTCTCAATTTTTCCAAATTCATCTTTTATTTCTCATAAACATCATTGGAGTAAAACCTATCCCGATGTGGAACAAAGGATTTGTCGAAATGAAGCGAAATGAAGGGGATAAGGGGCTTCTAAATTCTTGAGAAAATTTTGGGAAGTAGGGAGGGATGTTAGGAAGCAGGAGAACATGGAATTTCAAATATTGAGTAAGGGGAAGGGGTCCAAAAGGGAAAAACACAGGCCTAGCCTAGAAAATTTCCAAGTTATAGCAAGAAGCTAGGGTTTGTGCGAAAATGAGGAATTTGGGGGATGTCAGTGATGGGAAGTGTTTAATAAGGTACATTAAGGATAGGGGAAGGTGTATGAACATCAGGATACAATTTTTACTGATGATTTGACCATCCAAAAGAAATTACCTTCAAAACCCTAGGAGAGGGAAATGAACCATACCAAGGTACAACTGAAGGATGAAAAAGGTGTAAAATGACCCATTGGAACCTGACATGATGATGAAAACCCAATGAATGATGGTACACTCAGTTGAATGGTGACATGGACCGACATTTGGACAACTTTGACAAGAGTGAAAACAAACCCTAGACCTAATACCTGGTGACCAAATTTTATTTTGAAGACTCACTGAAATGACAAAATTTGACCTTGACACCTTAAAATCACTTTGTAAGAGCATTTTTTATCACTGGAGAAAGGCTGCAAACACTGACACTAACATTGGCTCCAATGGGGATGGTAGCTCCTTGGAGGTGCCAAGAACGGAAAATCTTTGGAAAGCATATAATGTCTTCATCCATTGGGCAATGGAGTCAAAAACTCAAGCTGAAATGCATGACTAAAAACTGATGAATTGACGACACAAATAGACTCTCACTCAACTAAAAACTGACTCGATACTTAAACACAAACAACAAATTGGAAAATATGCTCAATATGAAGCTTATTCAATACAACCCACTCTAACAGTTTCATTCATCACCTGATTAAGTGAAATGAAACAACCAATGCAACCAAGTAAGTATTCCAGCTACTGTTTGAATTCTCTGCAAGTGCTCTTTTATGAACAACAAGAGAGAACTACTGAGAGGATACTCCCATGAAAATTTAGAAACAGATCCGTTGAATGATATGGATTCTCTGTTCGCCTCCAAAAACACTACATAAGGATCTTGAAGTTCATGCACACTGGTACTTAGCTCATCCAATGGAGTACTTCTCTTCTTCTCATACCATGAATGCAAACTTTTTTTTGAGCTTTGTGACGAGACTCCTGCTAAAAATGACAAAAAGACTGGCTGTCGGATCAAGTTTATATCAACACATGTTTCAAGCTCACATATAGTCAACGGAGAAAAAATTTGACTGCAGATATCATCCAACACATCAGCTATTGGGTCATGAAAAACTTGAAAATACTGCTGCAACCCATTTTCTATTGGTTCCGATGAGATTACATGATTTGCTACAGGATTCTCATTTGAAGAAATACTATGCAATTTACCTTTCAAAAACTGAAATGATTCAAAACAAAATGGTACGGAATCATCTTGTATCATTTGATCATATGTGCCAGCTTCCAAGTCCTCATCTGCAACTTGACAATCAATGGCATTAGGGGGCTAAAAATCTGGATATGAGAAGTCTTGAACAAGGTTTTCATTGCCCTCAAGATGGTCTAGATCAAGACTTGTCGATAGTTGATTTCTGATTACATGGAAGTTGTTTCTAATGAATTGAAACGATTTAAAACAAAAAGGAAAATATCCTTCACTTACTTCAAAATTTTCTGCACTTTCCTCGTCATTGTCATCGCTGATATGCATCGTTTGATCACTGTATTCGAGCTGTTGAAAGTGAACTTCCTCCTTCCACAAACTAGCTACTTATTTGTCTGCAAGATTAGCTTCTGTTTGGAGAACATAATCATCATCATACTGATCAAACTAAGGCAAATCATCAGTATAAAACACATCATCAAGCATACATGTCAAATCAACAGATCTCTCTTCTCTAAGATGATCTACAAAACAATCATTATCAGATCTATGATGACTAGGATAAGAAAAAAGATGTTTTGGATCAGCAACTTTCTCTTCTTCAATTAGCGAGCCATGGGCTTGAACATTGTACTCATTCCTTGTGGTGATCTTTTGCATCATCTATTACACTGCACTTACCAACATGTCAAGCTTTACCTCTAGAGATGTCGATTCCTCTGGATCTATGTTTTTCATCTCTTCTTCTTTCAAATTTGCCCTTCAGATCAACAAATGAGCCTCTACATCTATTGCATTGTTCTACATCTCTTGAAGTGTTGCAAGATTCTTTTCCCTCAGTTGAAACTCCACTTCCAGATCAAAAGCACCTGGGTAGTGTAAGAGAGCGGATCCAAGAGGAGGTCTTATATTAACTTGCATCGAATAATAAACTTGGTTGAATCTGGCAAAAAACTGTTGTATTGTCTCCCCTGGTAGTCTTTTCAGTTGGTTATACTCTTCTATAATCAATAAAGGGTTCTGTCTGACCACCCACCTCTCGAGGAAAACTTTGACGAACTACTGGAAATATGCGATGCTCGCATCAAGCAAGGTTTTGAACCAACTCTTAACTTTTCCTTGCAAAGAAAGAGCAAAAAGCCTAATACTGACATCCTCTTCATCAAATTCAAAAAGGTCAAGAAAAGATTCAAAATTCAGGACATGTCTCTCATCAGTGATGTTGTCACATTCACCATCAAATTTTGGTAGATATAGATCATGATTTTTAGGGAAAGCATGGGATATAGGAGGTAAAATCAGAGGCTTGTATCGATCTGGAATTTTACAAGGTATAGGGGTATGTACAAATAATGCAGAATTAGTCTTGGTCTCTTGAGGCTCATCATTTTGAAGACGGTCATCACAAGATTCAGAAGAAAGGTATTGATCAAGCTCAAAAGCATGCAAATATTTGGTATTTACAATATTCAAAGGGAAAGAGTCAACTGCAGGCCGAGGGTCTTTTCTCAAATACAATATACTTTGCAAAGCCTTCTTGACATTCTCGGGAAAAGAGAAGAAATAATTTGTGACAAAGAAAAAAATGTCTTGGATGAAATTCCAACTTGAATACCTGATCTTTCCATATTTTCCTTTCATGTTTCTGCTGGTCAGGTTCATCCTCCAGTGGAGTCCTTGGATCTGATCTCGAAACTAATTTAGAGTTGCCAGGTGAATGATTTCAGCCTTACGGTGTCTGATCATTGTCCACCATCAACAATCAGATCTGAACTTGATTATATCTTACTGATGAAACCAGATGTTCAGTTCATAAACTAGACCAGAGATTGACTGAAGCATCATTCATCTACTTTCGCTAATGCAAAGCAAGAGAATTTCGAAGGCTACCTGGCTAACTTCAGGCTCTGTCTGTAGTTTATAAAGAAAACAAAAAAAATTTCATCCCCAATATGGTTGCCACTATGTTATGGCCTAAATCTACCTCAGGCTGAGAAAGACAGAATCTAGGGTAACATCAAACCATGCTTAATCTAGTAGCGAGCCCTACCAGATCGAGAGAGGGCTCTCTCCTAGTAAATCTCAGCAAAAATAATTAGTGAGGCTTGAGATGACTTGAATAAAGGCTGATTTTAGGCTAGGTATATATATAAAAGATTTTGATTTGATTTTGAGGGTGTTTGTTGGATCAATGGGAAAGACAGATTTTGGGTCTAGGAAATGAGCAGTTTTGTAGGAATATGAATGGGGCAAGGTAGGCACTTGATTTAACAATTTCAATTTGAAGGAAATGGAGAGTTTGAGAAAGGTGAAGAGTTGAAGAGGGAAAGAAACTTTCAAGAATCCTCTTCAAACAGTTGAAAACATAGAAAATTAAACAAATCCTAGGTAGAGCACTGCAACTTTTAATGAATTCCACCTTTATCCTTGTTTGTTTAACTTAAGAAGAAATAAGAGGGAATGATACACATGAAACAATGGTAGACTTACATTTACAGAGAGAAACACACTATCAAAACAAAGAGCCACATGAATCCCAAGGAGTGCTGCAAACCCTGGTCTATTCCTTTGCCAAACTGCAGAGATGAATGTACAATGATGCTCAAAGCAATCCCAAGTGTTCAACCTATGCTAATGACTGAAAACTACAATATATAGACAAACATAACTCATCCCTAGCCTCTAGGGGTCGAGCTCACAAGTTTAGGAGCTATTTCAACAAGATATAAACTGAGAACTAGAAGGTAGGCAGTGGAACAACTTGCCTCTATAAGATAGGAAACTGATTCATTCAGTTGCAATTCACCTTTTGATGGATGAATCTACCTCCATGAGTAAAAATTTAGCAAAATTACATCAAGATCCATCAAAATACATCTAATTACATCATGAGTTTAACATTTTGAAGCAAGAAAGTAAAAATGTCAAAAGCTAGGCGAAAAACAGAGTTATTGACTCCAAAATGAGCAAAAATCCCCAATGCGTCGCACCAGATTTCTCTATGTGTCGCACCAGTTTGGAGCTGATTTTGAAGGCCTTCCCTTTATCCAAATTGGCTCCAAGTGGGCTTGAAGGTTTACCTGTCTACTTTCCAACACAAGTATAATTTCTGAATTTGGTCATCATTTCCCCTCCACAACTGAGTTCTCCCAACACTGCTTCTTGTGTGTCCAAAAAGGGGCAAAAAGGTCATTGTTAGGGTGTTTTTGACCCTTTTGGGAGCCCAAAATCTGTCAAAATCTCTTGGCCATAGGTAGGCATGCAAAAAATTTCATAAAAAATCCAAAAATGTAAATTTTTCCCCAGGAGGAGCTCCCTATCATAAGCGCGTGGCAAGTGGCGCGACGCGTAGAGCTGAAAAATCTGTGTTTAGGCCCAAAAAAAACAAAATTTGCAAAATGTGTCCCAAATTTCTTGAAATATGGGCTGAATGTCCTCCATCATGTACTATGCTGAGCCAAGGAATCTTCGGCCAACATTTGAAGTCTATCATGCCTTTTCACGTCTCCTCGATGCCGCCTTCATCTCTGTCATAAGAGGAATTTGTCTCCATGTTTGCCAAAGTTTGTGTTGTCTTAGATGAGTTATGAGGAGTTTTGGTGTCTTTGGTTTTTTTTTCCAAATGTATGAAAATATGTGAGGGGATATGAAGGGAGAGGGTAAGATGGATTTTGGGATGTTAAGAGGAATTTTGGGATGTTTTCCAATTGGAGTTTGGGGATTTAAAGGGTTTTAGGGATAGTCTCTAGGATTTTTGGATAATGGGAATATGAGATAGGGGTAGATGAATTTAGGGATATGGGGGATAGGGAAAAGTTTTGATGAAACTATAAAAATAGTGAGGGGATAAAAGTGAGGGAGTGATGGCCACAAAAAACCAATGTATAAACCCTAAGGAAACATTTCTTGAGCTAGGAAGTAGGGTTTTAAAATTTTCAATTAAATCCTCATACACATCATAAAACAAACGTTCATGGAACTTGCAGAAATTTTTGACTTAATTTGGAACAGAGGAACCGAGAAAATTTGAATTTTTGAAGAAAACCGTGGTGAAAAGAGCTTGAAGCTGTATGCGCCGCGCCACAACCAAACGCGTCGCGCCATAAATTCAACGCGTTGCGCCATAAACCCAACGCATCATGCCCTTTTGCAGGAGACTTTTGGAGACCTTCCCGGTGTCCACATTGGGCATAGGATAGCTCGCTGGAAATATCATTGAGTCTAATTTCCAAACCAACTAGAATTTTTCAATTTGGAGTTCATTTGCCCTGTCAAAAATCAAATCTCCCAAGACTGGTCAAAATGAGAAAAATGAGGCTGCCTCAAGGCAGAGTGCTGTTGCAGTCAACTTTTGGAGGTCTTCCTCAACACCATATTTAGCTTGTGATAGATCATTGGAAAGCTCTTTGTGTCTAGTTATCATTTGAATCATCAAAAAAGTCATTTGGCAAACCAAGCTATGAGAAAACTGGATTTTCCCAAGGTCACTTTAGAGGTGCATCAATTCTCCTAAGAAAACTGTATTTTTGACATTTATATAAAACCATGAGACCTGTGTAAAAATTGAAGGAGTTTTTTCTTCCTTGGCCTATTTTGGACAAAAACCTCTCTCAGTGTTTCTAAATTCATCTTTTATTGCTCAGAAACATCATTGGAGTAAAACCTATCCCGATGTGTGGAACAAGGGATTTGTCGAAATGAAGTGAAATGAAGGGGATAAGGGGCTTCTAAATTCTTGAGAAAATTTCAGGAAGTAGGGAGGGATGTTAGGAAGCAGGGGAAAGTGGAATTTCAAATATTGAGTAAGGGGAAGAGGTCCAAAAGGGCAAAACACAGGCCTAGCCTAGAAAATTGCCAAGTTATAGCAAGAAACTAGGGTTTGTGCGAAAATGAGGAATTTTGGGGATCTCAGTGATGGGAAGTGTTTAATAAGGTACATTAAGGATAGGGGAAGGTGTATGAACGTCAGGATATAAGTTTTGCTGATGATTTGACCATCCAGGAGAAATTACCTTCAAAACCCTAGGAGAGGGAAGTGAACCTTACCAAGGCACAATTGAAGCATGAACAAGGTGTAAAATGACCCATTGGAAACTGACATGATGATAAAAAATCTTTGAATTATGGTACACTCAGCTGAATGGTGACATGGACCAACATTTGGAAAACTTTTACAAGAGTGAAAACAAACCCTAGACCTAATACCCGGTGACCAAATTTTATTTGAAGACTCACTGAAATGAAAAAATTTGACCTTCACACCTTAAAATCACTTTGTAAGAGCATGTTTGATCACTAGAGGAAGGCTGCAAATACTGACACTAACAGAATCTATCCCACTGTACCATGCTCTTAGTGCTTGTTTCAACCCATAAAGAACTTTCTTCAATCTGCAAACTTTGTGCTCTTGGCCTTTCTTCTCATAGCATAGAGGTTGTTCAACATAAACCTCTTCCATTAACACTCCATTTAGAAACATTGAATTCACATCCATTTGGTAAAATTTCCACTTGTTTTGTGCTACAATAGACAACACTGCTCTCATGGTTTCCATTCTTGCAACCAGTGCAAATGTTTCCTCATAGTGTCTCCCATGTTGCTGCTTATACCCTTTGACAACAAGTCTGGCCTTCTGTCTTTCAATTTTTACTTCAAAATTACTTTTGGTCTTGTAGACCCATTTCACTTCAATCACTTCTTTACCTTTTGGGAGTTCAACCAAATCCCATGTCTTGTTTCTTTATATGGCATTAATCTCTTCATGCATAGCTTCTATCAATTTCTTATCTTTAATGGCTTCTTCAAAATTAATGGGATCATCAACATGACAATACAAAGCAAATAAAGAGTTCATACCTTCATTTGCTGCCTCTTGCTCATAAATTTCATTTAAATTTCCGAACTTTGTTCCTCTTTCATTTGGTGTACAAGTGCTTGAAGAAGCACTCGAATCTTCTCCTTGTGGTGTGCTTGGAGAATCACTCTCATTTCTTCTCAAGGGTGTCCTTTGTTGTCCTTGTGTTGGTGCTTCTATTTAGGGATGTATTTCAGCCATCTCTTCATCATTTTCATCATGAGACAAACAATTTTTAACATTCACTGTTTTCTCAATGCTTCCATCCCAAGCTTCTTCTTCAATAAACTGAACATCTCTGCTCACAATAAATTTCTTGGTGGATGGGTTATATAACCTGTAAGCTTTGGATTCCTCACTGTATCCAATAAAAATACATTTCTCTCCCTTGCTATCCAATTTCTTCCTTAGCTGATCTGGAATGTGTGCATAAGCCACACAACCAAAAACTTTCATGTGGGTGACTCCTTGTTTTATCCCACTTCATGCTTCTTCCGAAACTCTGTTCATGACTGCTTTTTTTAGGCATCTATTCAAAATATATGTTGCAGAATGTACAGCTTCGGCCCAATAATCATTTGGCAAATGTTTTTCCTTTAGCATACTCCTTACCATATCCATGATTGTCCTATTTTTCCTTTCGGCAACTCCCTTTTGCTGTGGAGTGTACCTTGTTGTAAATTTCTTGTGTATGCCATTTTCTCTACAAAAATGCAGAAATTATTTAGAGATGTACTCACCTCCTCATTCAGTCCTAAGGAATTTGATATGCTGCCCACTTTGGTTCTCAACAAGTGCTTTGAAATTGCAGAATTTTTCAAACACTTCACTTTTATTTTTCAAAAAATAAACCGAAGTTTTTCTTGTAAAATCATCAATAAAAGTTAACATATAGTGGTTGCTTCCAAGTGATGGTTTTTGCATTTTTCCACATAAATCTGAGTGGACAATTTCTAAGGGTGCTTTTGCCCTTATGCTTTTTACGGATGGAAAATTTTCTCTGTGTTGTTTACCCAAGATACAACCTTCACATATGTTGTCTGGTTTCTCAATCAATGGCAATCCTCTTACCATTCCTTTCCTATGTAACAAATTAAGACCTTCAAAGTTGAGATGTCAAAATCTCAAGTGCCATAACCAATTATCATATTTTTCTTCTCTTTGGAAAGCCTCTTGTGTCACTGCTGCCATTTCTTCTCCATTCTTCAAATCTGCCCTCATCCACAGAGGGAACATTTTGTTCCTTGTCATCCTTATTTCAGCAATACATTGTTTTCTTGGATGTTTATCCATGATGGTGCATACATCATCTTCAAATAAAACATTGTAGCCCTTTTGAATGAGCTTCCCAATGCTTAACAAATTACATTTCATACCTGGTACTTAATATACATCAGATATGCTCTTCTTTTCTCCCTTCTTTGTCAAGACATTTAGTATGCCTTTTCCTCTGATATAAATCTTACTATCTGTTCCCAATGTGACTTGAGACTTCACATTTTCATCTAACATAGAAAACATAGCAATGTTTCCTGTCATATGGTTACTACATCCTGAATCTAGAAACCATAAATCGTCACTCTTTTCCTCAACCATATTACATGCTAAAAACAATTTATCTTGGCTGATATTTTCTCTAGTGAAATTTGCATTGGGTCTATTACCCATATCATTCTGCTTCTTCCTACATTTATTTGCATAATGCCCATATTTTTTACAATAATGACACTGGACATTGGATTTGTCATAACTTTGTCCATGAGCATGTTGTTGTCCACTTTGTTGGCTACTGCTTTTCCTTGGTTTTGATTTTGATTGCTACCCCTTCCTTGAGCATTTGTTGGGCTGTTTATTCCTCCTCTATTTTGGCTTCTGTCTCTTCCTCTTTTGTTTCGTCTAACTTCACCTCTTCCTCTTCCAAAGGACATTTGGGTCTTGAAGGCATGCTCCAAAGATGAGTTTTCATTTATACCCAATCTATGTTCATGTGTCATCAGTGATGCATGAAGCTCATCAACTGAAAAGTTTGAGAGATCCTTTGTCTCTTCTATGGTGGTGATTATAACATCAAACCTTGAGGTTAAGCTCCTCAAAATTTTCTCCACAATCCTTCTTTCTTCAAGTGTTTCTCCATGAGACCTTATCTGTGTGACCTTTCCAATCACATGTGTGAAGAATGAGTCTATGTTATGAGACTCCTTCATGCAAAGAGTCTTAAAATCTCTCCTCAGCAATTGTAGTTTTGCTGTCTTCACTTTATCCATGCCTTGATAGGCTGTCTTGAGAGTTCCCATGCTTCTTTGGATTTCTTAGCTGTTGCTATCGTTGGAAACAAACTCTCATGTATTTGCTTGATACAAATAGAAGAGGGCTTTAGAGTCCTTCTTCTTATTTCTCTTCAAAAATTCCTTATCTGCTTGTGTTCAGACATTAAACTCATTTTCATCTACTGGCTCTTCAAAACCATCCTCAACATGTTCCCATAAGTCTTGAGAGGGAAATAAGGCTCTCATAGTGATTGCCCAATAATCATAGTTTTTCTCATTGAACTGTGGGAGATGAGCATTACCAATACTCATGCTTGTGTTGGCTCCTGCCATGCCTAGCACTCTGAACTATGCTTTAAATCTTGACTGTGAATTTATAAAATAAACTGACTGTCTTCAAACAGTAACGCAAATAATCTGTCTTGAGAAATACCTTGGATTTTTTTTTACTGAGCCTTCACTCTGCTGGAGATGCTGCTGCAACAAAAATCCTTCCTTCAGCTTCTTTGACACCTTCAAAGAGCCTGGACTAGCTTTGATACCATGTTGGAATTTTTAAGAATTCCAGAACAAAACATAGAGAGAGTAATACTCTCCTTTGAAACACAGAGAATTAAAACAAAAATTTTGCTCACTGATAGACAGAGTTTGCACACAACAAATCTATTCCATTAACTGTAGAAATCTATTACAAAAAAAACTTCCTCTCATAGAGGGATTACAAAATGTGGACTGCTACAAACGCAGTGCTAAAAATTCTATCTCTGTTACAAAATACTCTGTCTCATTGTTTCACAGTTTGCCTTTGGGCACACTCTGTTTTTCAATAGTCTCTGTCTATCTTACAAAATAGCCTTCAGGCTCTATTTTTCTTTTAAAAATACACCCTGTTGTGTATGTAACGATACATCACTCTTTGCACTGCTGTGCATTACACTTTTTTTTATTACACTGCCTCTCGGGCCTTTTACATACATATGTGACACAACATATGTAATAACAAAAATATAACAAAAACCAAAAATGTGTATGGCCCATTGGGCTCCTATCACAAAAAAACGCATATACAATATGTTAAAACATATATATATGAACTATTACAAAACCTATGTCGCACGATAAAACATATAACAAAATTTTAATAAAACCATAACATAACTTAACACATCCATTCACCCGGACTTCAAATCATAAGAGTAGATTTTAAAGAAAAATTGCGTCACAAATGTCTGTGACGTCACCGAGGCTCAAAATTGTGCGATCGCCATCTGATTCGCTAGTGCTGGGCCCCTCTCGAAATTCAAAATTTTATGAGCCAGTTTGAATAAGAAAATCACATAACAGATGGGGTCTCATAACATGAGCTCTATGGACGCGTGATGAAAATTTAAATTGGGCTCATAAAATCATACCAAGTCTGGAAATGAGTTTCGTTGACGGGCTCCAAAATCACGCGATCCAATAAGATTGCTCCACGTGTTGTGTTGTCTTGGCAAGTGAGACCTGAGCGACGTGGCCCCATTCAAATGTTTAAACAAGATTGGCGCCAAAAAACGAAAGTCTTTAAACCAAAAGAAAAAACTTGCGTACAAAACAAAAGCTTTATTTTCCAATTGTGAACTCTGTTTTCCAAAGGACTGTAAAGTTTTTAAATAAAACGACTGTTCAATGAATTTAGCAAGCGACTCTATGACATAATCCCTCAAGACAAAAATAGAAGGTGGCTCTAGACTGCAGAGAAGTTGAAGTTAACATTTCAACATTGTAGAGACACAAACATGCAAAGAACGCATCTTTGAGACAAAGTCATCTGTGCTCTCTGAGCCTGTTGGTCTTAGAGAAACATCGATCACCATCATCGGTGATGCATTTTTTGTCTACCCAAGCCCGCTGGAGGGAAGTGTGCCCTAAATTACCATTTACACGAGGTCACCGCGCAAATATTATCTCTTTACGCGCCGATGGTGAGACTCCCCCATAGTAACTTGTCTGGTCCCCATAAAACCAAGTTATAAGGGCCATACAAGGCATCTTTGTATGGCCCACCCAACATGAAAATGACAAAATTAAGAAGAATAAGGTTCTAGCGCCTACTCAGCACTCTTAGCGTGTATCCCTGGTGCTCTGGCTGATTGCAATGGAAAGAAAAGCTATGATCTTAGACTCTAACCTCTCAAGCTTAGCAAACACAAATGAATTAAAACTGGGCCATCTTAGCCTAGATATTGATCTTTTCACCATTTTTAGGAGCCCATAACTGGAGCTCGGGGTGTCAAATCATAATACCATGAGAGACACAGTGATCAAAATTTCATCATCTTTTCATCAGGACCTCCTTGTTCCAATTTAAAAAAAAAAAATCATTTTCAGGCCCGTCGCCCTGTTCCATACTAGATTTCAGGTATGCCCACTCTTATTTTTTTCAATTCAGGTATGGCTTCAATGTTCGCTTTTGATAAGTTTGTTGGAGGTGAGCAGACAGATACCAAGAAGCTACAAGAGAATATGAAGGGTGTACAAAAAGGAAGAGAAGAAAAAGTTTCCCAGATTTTGAAAGATCGTCTTCATCGATATGTACAAGGTGACAAGGTAGGGTTTATAGAAGAAAATAAATCTGAGGTTCAATTGTTGCGCGGTGCAGTTTATGGAAGTAATATTTTGCAAACAATTGGTTACATGTATGAAAGGCAAGCTGCAAAAGAACTTGGAAAGAGATCCATATATTTGGGTTTTCCATTTATTGCAGAATGGTTGAGAAGCAAAGGGCATTCTTGTTAAAAATATTAAAGTCACCTGCCAGCCTTGGGCAGGAAGGAGAAACAAGTACAAGGCAGCAGAATCAGAGTTTGAGTGCACAGCACTCTATATTGAAGAAGCATGGAGAAATCCGTAAGGAGATGAATTCAATTTTGATGGGGCGCAGCCACAACAGAAGAGGAGAATTAATTTGGATTATAGGCAAACTTACTTTTGTAGGTGGAGTGAAGATTTCCCGTAGTTCTGAACTACGGAGGAGCAGTTTTATTTAAAACAGTCAATTCGAGCTTTAAATCCCTCAACAACCAAAAATGGAGAAAATTGAATTAAACAGGCAGAAGTCCTTTATTTTTGAATTTGCGGATAAGTGGTCCCCACCACTTAATTTCCAATCGCAATAATCAAGTGTCTTGTTGATGTGAAGATCTGCGATGCGATCCAATCGCAATCGGAAATCGCAGTTCATATAAGTCTCATAACCCTAGTGTCTTTTTGATGGGAGAAGTTCCGCAAGCGGAACATTTTATATAACATATCACATTATATTATAATCGCCCCCCACAACAGCAGAGGCCCGTGGGTTCACTTGACCACGTGGCGATGTTTTAATGGAATCGCAAAGTTCCAATCGCAGGGATCAATCAGCGGTCCTTTGTTTTGTGTTCCGATCAAAGGCCGGACCCGATCGTATAATATACAACAGTTGAATGTGCCAATCGCATCCGGTTCCTTAATCACAATCGAAAATTTTTGTTTGAGGTTCGTTTATTGCTAAAGCACAGACCCGATGAAGTTTATGAAGAGGATTTTAATGGGAAATCACATCCGGTTGTTCAATCTCAATCGGAAGCTCTTAAGTGATGGATCCGATTGCACTTTGAAGTGGCGGACCCGATGGCAGTATGCAACGGAGTTAATAAGTTCCATCGCATCCGTGTCCTGATTGCAATAAAAAAATTTCTATTGTGTGCCCCGATTGCACTTGTTTAAAGTTTGGACCCGATTGCTCTATGAGCCATGTTTTATATGGTCATCGCATCTGGGTCCTCAATCGCAATCGCAAGTTTTTGTTTGACACCGCCGATCCGCCGACTGCGATGTGGTCCCCACTCGCACGTCGTGCATTTGAATTTTTTTAAAGTTTCGCAAAGGTTTTTATGTAATGTTTTTTATGCGTGGCATATAAAAGCGAAAAGGCCTACGAGCCTGGGAATTATTGCATTGTCATTTTTTTTGTTTCGCACAGCAGCGTGGAAGAAAAGAGAAAACACATCAGTGTTGATCTTTTAAGAGACAGAGTATTGTTTTGGAAAGACAAAGAGTTATTTTGTAGCACTGCATCTGTAGCAGTCAATATTGTGTATCCCTCTGCTTTGGGGATGACTTTTGTAATAGTTTTTTTAAGTTCTTTTAATGAAATAGAAGAAAGAATTTTTATGCCATCTCTGTCTGAAAGCAATTTCTGTTTTAACTTCTCTGTGTTGTAGAGAGGAGATAATTCTCTCTACTTCTGTTGTTTGGAATTCTCAAAATTTCAACATGGTATCAGAGCTAGTTCAAGCTCTTTGAATGTTGCAAAGAAGCTGAAGAAGAAGAAGACTTGTTGAAGCATTTTCTCCAGCAGTGTGAAAGCCCTACAGAGGTCAAAGTTCAGGTATTTCTCAAAGATAACAGAGCTGTTGTTTCTGTTTTAAAAGAGTTTGTTCTTTCAAGAGAAGGAAAGATAGTTTGTTTAAGTGTAGAGTTCAGTTCAAAAGCAATGGCTGGACCAAGCACTGGTATGAACATAGGAAATGTTTAGCTTCCACAATTTAATGGAAAGAACTACGATTATTGGGCCATTACCATGAAAGCCCTGTTTGTCTCACAAGACTTGTGGGAACTTGTAGAAGATGGTTTTGTTGAACCAGCTGATGAGCAGGCTTTTAACGCCTTGACTCAAGCAGAGAAGGACATATTGAAGAGAAATAGGAAGAAATATGCTAAAGCTCTCTTCTTATTGTATCAAGCTATAAATGAGAGTGTGTTTCCAAGGATAGCAGCAGCCCAGAAATCCAAGGAGGCATGGGAAACTTTGAAAGTAGCCTATCAAGGCATGGAGAAAGTTAAGACATCAAAAATTCAGTTGCTAAGAAGAGATTTTGAAACTCTTTGCATGAAAGAGTCAGATAATGTGGACACATTTTTTACACACGTGATTGGGATTGTAAATCAGATAAGATCCCATGGAGAAACTCTTGAAGAAAGAAGGATTGTGGAGAAACTTTTGAGAAGCTTACCCTCAAAGTTTGATGTTATTGTTACCACCATAGAAGAGACCAAAGATCTCTCACAGTTCATAGTGGATGAACTTCATGCCTCAATGATAACTCATGAACAGAGATTGAGCAGAGATTAACACTCATCTCTTGAGCATGCCTTCAAGACCCAGATGCCTTCAGGAAGAGGAAGAGGTCAAGGGAAAGGAAGTGGAAGAGGCAGAAGCCAAAACAGAGGTGGAAGGAACATCCCTTCACATTCACATGGAAGGAGCAACAGTCAGAGTCAGAGCCACGGCCAATGCAACAGCCAGCAAGGTGGACATCAACACCAACAGGCTCATGGACAAAGGTATGAAAAATCCAATGTCCAATGTCATTATTGCAAGAAATATGGGCACTATGCCAACGAATGTAGAAAGAAGCAAAATGACATGAAAAATAAGCAGAATGCTAATGTAGCAAAAGAAGAAAAGAACCCAAGTAATGTTTTGTTAGCTTGTAATGTAGCACAAGATAGAGAAGATAATTTTTGGTTCTTAGATTCAGGATGTAGTAATCACATGACTGGAAATAGAGCAATGTTTTCCAATCTAGATGAAGAGATTAAATCTGAAGTGACCACAAGGACTGATACTAAGATCTTTGTAAAAGGAAAAGGCAGAGTTAGTATTCGAGCAAGAAATGGGGAGCAGAAATTTGTCCCTGATGTGTATTATGTTCGAGGTTTGAAATGTAATCTTTTGAGCATTGGGCAGCTCATAAATAAAGGTTACAATGGAATTTTCAATGATGATGTGTGCACAATAAAATATATACCTCCAAGTAAGAAAATCATTGCTGAAATTCAAATGACCAGCAATAGAATGTTTCCTCTCAAGCTCAACACTGACTTGAAGGGAAAAGGAAAGAGTATAACAGCTGTAACACAAGAAGCCTTTCAGAAGGAAGAGAAAGATGAAAATTGGTTATGGCACCTGAGATTTGGACATCTCAATTTCGGAGGATTAAATTTGCTGCACAGAAAAGGAATGGTAAGAGGTTTGCCATTGATTGAGAAGCCTGACAGCCTATGTGAAGGCTGCATCTTGGGAAAGCAACACAGAGAAAATTTTCCTTCAGGGAAAAGCATAAGGGCGAAATCACCTTTGGAGATAATCCACTCAGATTTATGTGGGCCGATGCAGACAGCATCAGTTTCGGGCAGCAATTACATGCTGACCTTTATAGATGATTTCACAAGAAAAGTGTGGGTTTATTTCTTAAAATATAAGAGTGAAGTCTTTCAGAAATTTCACCATTTTAAAGCTCTTGTAGAGAAACAGAGCGGACTGCATATAAAAGTCCTCAGAACTGATAGAGGAGGAGAATATATCTCAAAGAAATTTCTGCGATTCTGCAAAGAGAACGGCATACACAAGCAATTTACCACAAGTTACACACCGCAACAGAATGGAGTTGCTAAACGGAAGAATCGAACCATAATGGAAATGGTGAGAAGTATGCTGAAGAAAAAATGCTTGCAAAATGAGTATTGGGCAGAAGCAGCAAACTATGCTGCGTATATTTTAAATAGATGCCCCACAAAAGATGTGATGAACAAAGTTCCGGAAGAAGCGTGGAGTGGCAGAAAATAGGGAGTCACCCACATGAGAGTTTTTGGATGTGTTGCATATGTACACACTCCAGACAAGTTGAGAAATAAATTGGATAGTAAGGGGGAGAAGTGCATTTTCCTTGGATATTGCGAATATTCCAAAGGATACAGATTGCATAACCCATCCACAAAGAAGTTTGTGATAAGCAGAGATGTGCAATTCATTGAAGAAGAAGCATGGGATGGAAGTATTGAGAAAATAGTCAATGTTAAAAATTGTTTGTCTCATGATGAAGATGAAGGAGATGTGGTTGAAATTAACAACCCATCCGTAGCACAACCTCCACCAGCACAAGGACAGCAAGGGACGCCTCAAGCGGAAACGAGAACACCCTTGAGAAGAAGCGGGAGTGCATCTCCAAGAACACCACATGGAGCAGAATTGAGTGCTTCATCAAGCACGTCTTCACCAAGTGAAAGAGGAAAAAAGTTCATAAGTATTAGAGAAATCTATGAGCAGGGAGTGGCAAATGAAGGTATGAATTCCTTATTTTCTTTATATTGCCAAGTTGATGATCCTATTCATTTTGAATATGCTATTAAAAATAGAAAATGGATAGAAGCTGTGGATGATGAAATTAAAGCCATAGAGAAGAAAAAAACATGGGAGTTGGTTGATCTCCCAGAAGGTAAAGAAGTCATTGGAGTTAAATGGGTCTATAAGACCAAGAGTAATGCTGAAGGAAAGAAAGAGAGACACAAGGCCAGACTTGTTGTCAAAGGATATAAGCAGAAGCAAGGGATTGACTATGACGAAACTTTTGCACCAATTGCAAGAATGGAAACAGTGAGAGCAATATTGTCCATAGCAACACAAAACAAATGGAAAGTATATCAGATGGATGTAAAATATGCATTTTTAAATGGAGTTTTAATGGAAGAGGTATATGTGGAACAACCTCTCGGATATGAGAAGAATGGCCAACAACATAAGGTCTGCAAATTAAAGAAAGCTCTTTATGGGCTGAAGCAAGCACCAAGAGCGTGGTACAGCAAAATAGACTCCTATCTATTGGAGAATGGATTTGAAAAATGTAAGGGAGAACCCACTCTCTACATCAAAGAAAAGGATGGTAAGATACTCATTGTTGTTTTATATGTTGATGATCTAATTTTTACAGGTATTGATGATTACCTTGTTGAGAATTTTAAAACAGTCATGAAAGATGAATTTGAAATGACTGATATGGGTTTGTTGAGATATTTCTTGGGAATAGAAGTAGAGCAAGGTGAGAAAGGAATTTTTATTTCTCAAGCAAAATATGTGAATCAAGTTTTAGAAAGATTTAATATGTAGGAGTGAAAAGTTGCAATTACTCCCACAATAATGGGATTGAAGTTGAGTAAAGATGACAGCAGGAAGGATGTTGATCCAAGTTTGTATAAAAGCATAGTTGGCAGCCTTATGTATTTGACTGCAACTAGGCCAG
Source organism: Pinus albicaulis (assembly GCA_034641835.2). Classification (NCBI taxonomy): domain Eukaryota; kingdom Viridiplantae; phylum Streptophyta; class Pinopsida; order Pinales; family Pinaceae; genus Pinus; species Pinus albicaulis. Next base: position 281,280,578 of record CM076578.1, on the reverse strand, counting down.
ATATTATGCATGCTGTTAGTCTAATTTCCAGATTTATGGAGAAGCCAAAAGAAGCACATTGGCAAGCAGCAAAAAGAATTCTGAGGTATGTTAAAGGAACTAAAAGGTATGGTATTTTATATACTACTTCAGAAAATTCAGAATTAGTTGGATACACTGACAGTGATTGGGCTGGAAGTGTAGATGATTAGAAGAGCACTTCCGGTTATGTTTTTCATATGGGTTCAGGAGCCATTTCATGGGCTTCTAAGAAACAACCGATTGTAGCATTATCTACTGCAGAAGAAGAGTATGTGGCAGCTACAGCAGCAGCATGTCAAGCAATTTGGATGAGAAGAATGTTGAGAAGTCTATGTCAAGAACAGGTAAAAAGGACAGTGATTTATTGTGACAATAGCTCAACTATTGCATTGTCAAAGAACTCTGTATTTCATAAAATAACAAAGCACATAGACATAAAATTTCATTATATCAGAGAATTGGTAAACAATGGAGAAATTTTTTTACAGCATTGTAAAACAGAGGAGCAATACGCAGATATTTTAACTAAACCATTGGGACAGAAGACCTTTGAATTTTTAAGAAAATGTTTGGGTATTATTGATAACCCAGTAGCTGACTTTAAGGGGGAGTGTTAAAAATATTAAAGTCACCTGTCAGCCTTGGGCAGGAAGGAGAAAAAAGTACAAGGCAGCAGAATCAGAGTTTTGAGCGCACAACACTCTGTATTGAAGAAGCATGGAGAAATCCGTAAGGAGATGAATTTAATTTTGATGGGGCGTAGCCACAACAAAAGAGGAGAATTAATTTGGATTATGGGTGAAATTAATTTTCCAGGTGGAATGAAGATTTCCCATAGTTCTGAACTACGGAGGAGCAGTTTTATTTAAAATAGTCAATTCAGGGTTTAAAGCCCTGAACAACCAAAAATGGAGAAAATTGAATTAAACAGGCAGAAGTCCTTTATTTTTGAATTGGAGGATAAGTGGTCCCCACCACTTAAGTTCCAATCGCAATAATCAAGTGTCTTGTTGATGTGCAGATCTACGATGCGATCCAATCGCAATCACAAATCGCAGTTCATATAAGTCTCATAACCCAAGTGTCTTGTTGATGGGAGAAGTTCCGCAAGCGGAACGTTTTATATAACATATCACATTATATTATAATCGCCCCCCATAGCAGCGGAGGCCCATGGGTCCACTTGACCATGTGGCGATGTTTTAATGGAATCGCAAAATTCCAATCGCATGGATCAATCGGCAGTCCTTTGTTTTGTGTTCCGATCAAAGGCCGGACCCGATCGTATAATATACCACAGTTGAATGTGCCAATCGCATCTGGTTCCTTAATCGCAATCGGAAATTTTTGTTTGAGGTTCGTTTATTGTTAAAGCGCAGACCCGATGAAGTTTATGAAGAGGAGTTTAATGGGAAATCGCATCTGGTTGTTCAATCGCAATCGGAAGCTCTTAAGTAATGGATCCGATTGCACTTTGAAGTGGCAGACCCGATGGCAGTATGCAACTTAATAAGTTCCATCGCATCCGTGTCCTGATCGCAATCAGAACTTTTCTATTGTGTGCCACGATTGCACTTGTTTAAAGTTCGGACCTGATTGCTCTATGAGCCATGTTTTATATGGTCATCGCATCCAGGTCTTCAATGGAAATCGCAAGTTTTTGTTTGACACCGCCGATCCGCCGAATGCAATGTGGTCCCCACTCGCACATCGTGCATTTGAATTTTTTTAAAGTTCCACAAAGGTTTTTACATAATTTTTTTTATGCGAGGCATATAAAATCCAAAAGGCCTGTGAGCCTGGGAATTATTGCATTGTCATTTGTTTTGTTTCGCATAGCAGCGTCGAAGAAAAGAGAAAACACAGCAGTGTTGATATTTTAAGAGACAGAGTATTGTTTTGGAAAGACAGAGAGTTGTTTTGTAGAACTGCGTCTGTAGTAGTCAATATTGTGTATCCCTCTGCTTTGAGGAAGACTTTTGTAATAGTTTTTTAAGTTTTTTTAATGAAATAGAAGAAAGCATTTTTATGCCATCTCTGTCTGAAAGCAATTTCTGTTTTAACTTCTCTGTGTTGCAGAGAGGAGATAATTCTCTCTACTTCTGTTGTTTGGAAATCTCAAAATTTCAACAATTCCATGAAATGTGAATTCACAGGAGCAACAGGTGCTTTTTCCCTACTAGGGTTACTAGAAGATATTAAATAGTAGCGAGTACAGAGGGGAATTATTGTGAAGCTGATTTGGAAGCATTTTTACAGTCCAAGAAAGAATTGATTGTCAACTCACTTTGGAAGGTAAATGTGCTTGACATTGGAGGCACCCTGTGTGCCACTTGGTGTTGCAACATGAAACTGCAAACAAGGAAGAACTTCGAGCTCGTGCAAAAGGTTTGAAGACTCGGACAGATTTTCCGAACCGCATATCTACAAAATGAAGATCGAATTCCAGAAAATGACATTTCTTGTCGGCTGGGTAAAAAATAATGCAAAAATGAAGTTGTCTCTCGTGATACATCACCAAGGAATCATGGCAGCAATACTCCATTTTTGTGTGAGGGCTGTGGAACTAGATCGTGGTTCCGTCGATCCATGGATACCATTTTGCAGTTTTGGAATGGTCTCGCAACAAAAGTTTGTCGAAGCAGATTTAATTTCCAATAGAATGATTTTAATTTTCGCTATTTATGAGGCAAAGTATATTGCGATGTATATACAGGAAGTTTTTTGTGTTTCATAATTCATAGGAAAATTTTCGTACTCGGTAGACGTCATTTCTTTTCCCAGAGAAACAATGATACGATGATTTGAAATAGAGTATTTGAAATGCCATTACATTTACAGTAGGTACAAGCGGTTATAAATGACACAATTTCTCCTTCTAATCGTAAAAAGGTAGTATCACATCTTAACGTATAAATTAAATAAATCAAGTGATTTTAACAAATAAATTTATTTCCCTTCTTTTCATTTTCTTCGCTTATAACTTACATTTTCCTTCCCTTTTATCTACCTTTACTTTTCCGAGAGTCGTAGCCACCTTCCCTTGAGCAACAATTATATAAATCCATTCTTTAAAGAAGTGGGAAAGATAATGCCAACATGATAACTTTGTAGATCATAACCTTTTATATGTCATTGCAATAGTGGTTAGCTGAGTTATTCTTTCTTATTCATAATGCCTTTTAACATCTTGGAGAAAGATATATATATTTTTTTAATGAAAAAATAGCTGGTTTATATTGAGTACGAGTACAAAATCTTCCACTTTATCTAATATATGTTTTTATTGTTTACATCATTTTTGTCTCAAAATGGTAATAACAACATTGATTGTTCTGTTCCCAACCAAAAGTTCTATAGTCTTTACTGACACCTCCTAATCAGTATATAAATTGCTCTTAATTTAATTATATGGTTTCAAAAAAATACAGAGATTATCAAAACATGCCAAAATTTTAAACTAGCATCTCTTACCAGTAAGCTTGCATCCTTTTTCTCTCCTTCAGAATTGGAGAACGGTCTTTATACTGTCACCGATTGCTAATTGGCCAATACCTGACCTCAACTAAAAGTGTACCTTTGCTATTTTAGTAATCCTGTCGTGAGATCTTCTTACGTGATCTGCACATAAACAAGAAATATTAGAGAAAAATGACGGAGCCTTTAGCTCCTTGTCCGAATTTTTCATACAATTCATAGTGAATTTCTCCATATCTACCCTGCAGTCCCTTCCTCGATAACATATCCGCATGTGTGTTCTTTTCTCTATAAATATGGCAGAAGGCGATAGAGGATAACTTTTTGCGCATGATAGAAATGCAACCTATCCAGGATGTAAGACATTCAGGACTGAGGGTTGAGCCCGTGTTCATGTGGTCAATCAAGACTTGTCAATCCCCATAGATTGATAATCTATCCATGCAGAGGTGGTATGTGAACCACATGAGACCCCATAGTGCTATAGCTTCTGCCCTCATGTTTGTACCATTACTTCCATACCAGTACATCTTATATTGGCAACTTGGATTTATCATCAATACTGCACCACATCCACATCACTAATTTTCAGCTGCTCTGTCAAAGAAACCTGCGGGGTAGTATATTTCATGTGGTCTAGCTCTAATTTACCGGTCCACTGGAGGTTTATCAATAGTCTTTGTATTTTCCATTGCTAGTATCACTTAATTGCTAACTTTCTCTGGTGTGCATGACTGATCCTCAAATATCCATCTGTTCTTGTTGCACCATATAATCTAATGGAAAATAATAGGGATGATTGAAAGATGCTTACCCTTTCTGTTCCACCAAATGAAGCAGCTTTCAACGTTATCATACGATGGCACCTCAAGCTTGAGTTTTCTACAAATTTCATTGAGAGCCATCTTGGAAAAAGTACAATTATAGAACATATGTCTATTATCTTCCACTTCTTGCCAGCATAGTCTGTAGATACCTGGTCCATTCATCCCTCTCCATTGTAAGTTGTGCCATGTCAAGTATTTGTCCTTCCATACCAACCAGTAAAAGATAGCTTGTTTTTTTTTTTTTAACTTTTTTCTTCCACATATCCATTATCCAACCGGGAGTCCCCCCTATACTCTTTCTTTCATCAAAGTATGATAAATATCATTGATGGCAATCTATCCTTTATTAAGCTTACCCCCCCACTTAATGCGATCACCGTGACTGCTCCTATGAAGTCCCTTACTTCTCAGCGTATCACAATAACTATTCCAATCCTCCTCCAATTTTTCAGGTATACCGAGCTTATAAACCGAGTGCCATTTCAAAAGATCCCCCTGCCATTCCATGATTTTACATAAAAATAAAATTCCTTTGTTATTTAGGAAAGTAAGAAGTTCGTCCCTAAAATAGCATGTGTGATCTACTCCTTCCAACCCAGTTTGACCAATTTTTATATACACTCCATTCCCAAATTGCCATCTTAATTTTTTTTTCAGTTCCAGCTAGACTTTCTAGAATCCCGTCCACATCGGAGAGCCTTTTTTCTATTTAAGGTGATCCCGCATATATAAATCTTGCACATAATTTTTATTAAAATATTTCTATTCCATGATATCCTTCCATGGTCCTGGAGAGCATAGACACCTCCACATGAATTTCATCCGAAGTGCCTTTCCGAAGGTGACTAAATCAATGATCCTCCATCCACCCATGCTCTTTGGTTATGCAATATTCTCCCATTTTATCAGGTGGTATGATCCTTTCCCTATGCCTCCTTTCCAAATGAAATGTGCCATAAAACCTCGAATTTCGTTAAGTATCTTAAGAGGAATTTGGAACAGATGAGCCCAGTAGATAGTAAGATATTGTAGGGCAACCTATGTGAGAACCAATCGTCCTCCTTTGGTCAACCACTTATTTGACCAATTACAGATTATTTTCTAAAATTTCCACTGTACCCATAGCCAGTCATTTATTGTGTATTTGGTTGCCCATAGCCGAAAGTCAAGATATGTTATACCTTCCTCTAGTTTTATCACTTGGAAATTGTAGTGGTCCTGTATGAACTGTATGACCTCCTTGGAACCATTCGAGTGGTAGAAGTTTGATTTACCACTATTCGCCTCCATACCTAATGCATAGCAGAATTTATTAAAAATCTGACCAAGCACCCTCCAACAACTTAAGATCAGGAGCCCAAAAATAAGGATGTCATCAACAAAAAAACTATGAGAGATGTCCCCCTTACTGGATATCTTTAAGCCCACAAAATACCCAAATGTCAAAACACTCCTTAAATTTAAAATAAAAGCATCGATAACTAGGATAAACAGTAATGAAGAGAGTGCACATCCTTGCCTTAACCCTCTCCCTAGTATAAATTTTTTTTATGCTCTTCGATTAATTAATACCGACATAGAGGAGGTAGTTATACATCCCATGATTCATTTGAAAATATCACAAGACATCTCAATTTTATGTAGTCTCATTTTGAGAAAACTGCAATCAACTCTATCATAGGCTTTGCTAAGATCAATTTTCATGATCCCCGAATTTAGTTTCCTAGACTTGATAGAATGCATGGATTCTTGTGTTATAGCCACGACATCATGTATGCTCCACCCAGGAAGGAAAACCGACTATTCGGGGGTAATAAATCTGGCATGAAATCCTTTTAATCTTTCAGCCACCAGCTTCAAAACAATATTGTAAAGGGTATTGCATAATGAGATAGGGCGAAAATCCTCAAAACCCGTGGGATCACTCTTCTTAGGAATCAGCGCAATAAATGTAGAATTGATCCCTCCTTTGAAACTGCCTGTTATTTTAACTTCCTCAAAAATATTAATTATATCTTCCAGGAAGATATTAGAAAAATGGGAGAAAAAATCAGGTGTCCACTCATCTGGGCCCGAGCTTTTATCTGCCGGAAAATACTTCAGAACTTTAGTCACTTCTGCATGGATGGCTAACCTTTCCAATATTTCATTTTCAACAGTCCCAAACATCTAAGGAAAATTTTCCAGAACCTTAAGTTGTTCTACAATATTCACTTCTTCTCGACCCTTGTACAGTTTTTTGGAAAACCTAATCGCTTCTTCTTGGATACCACTTGTAGTGTTAACACTGACATCGTTTACCTCCATCCTCCATATCACATTTATTCTTTTCTGGACATTAGAAAACTTATGAAAAAACTTAGTATTACTGTCTCCCTCTTGCAGCCATGTCGCACGACTCTTAAGTCGCCAATTTTTTTCATGGATGAGAAAAATCTTACACCTTTAGCTTCTAGCATTTTAAGTCAATCCCAGTGATCTGGAATCGATACCCTATCATCAATAACTTTAAGTATAATTTAGATATCCTCGTTTGTGTGCTTTAGGTCCTGTAATAGTTTTTATTTTTCTTCTTTTTCCCATTTCTTAACCTTAGACTACAGGCTTCGCAGATTATTGGCAAGTCGGATCATCGCCGAGGATTCAGCCTCATCTTTTCTTTCTTTAATATGTAGTCGTACCATTCGATTGAAGCCAACATATTTTAACCACACACGATTAAATTTAAATGGATATCCCTTTTTTTTTTCTCAAAGGACCATTCCACAGATATGGGTTGATGATCTGATATGATGAAATCCTCCGCCCAGGTCTTTAATCCCTCCATCGACTCTAGAAGTGAGCCCTCTACCATGATACGATCAATCCTTTTCCCAATAAAACCAGCTCCTGAATGACCATTGAACTAGGTCATCCCCTCCCATTCCAAACTTAAATCCACCAGGTTTGATTCCTTAAAATGTGTAAAAAGGTAATCTTCCAACAGATTTCACCTTCTCTTAAGGTACAGTTCAAATCCCCAGCAAAGATGGCACTATCCAGCGATAACAACCCAGAAACCTCCATGTTCCTCCAAAAGTTACGTCTATCCTTACAAGGTGCATATATATTGACCAAATATATCCAACAAGACAAACCTCTGAGATGGCCAGTTAGCAATATACCCCCGCAAAAGTTGAATGCCTTGAAGGACGCCCGACTGGGGTCCCAAAAAGTGGAAAGTCTACCTGAGCGGCCAACTGCATCTGTGGCAGCCAAATGCCAATATGGATACAGATCCTGAAAAAATTGACGAGTGTAGTCAGCGGAGGTCATAGTCTCTTGTAGAAAGATTACCGTAGGAAATAAAGAAGAAAAAAGATCCCTCGCAGAGGCCAATTCATCCTGGACTCCCACCCCCTAATGTTTAGTGAACATAGCTTCATGGCAGACACTATGGAGAGAGGGTCAAGGCTCTAAGGACCCGGGATAATGCTTGAGTAACTGGAACATCACAAAAATTATCCAGGTTTAAATACACAAGTGAATCCACCTTGACATACTTGTGTCTACCCTGAGGTCAATGTTTTCCTTGTGGATTGTAACATCAGAATGCGGGAAAGGGTTGATGATAAGTTAAGGAGATGTCGGGCGCCCTCTATCGATTGGTATAGGGACCATACAAGTAACATGGTTCTGGATTATAAAATCTAATTCAATCCCTATAGAATTATGGGGAGTCAAAAGCTAATCAGGAGGCCAATCAAAGAGAGAGTGTTTATGAGGGAACAACGCTGAATTAAAAATCGAGAATAATTCAAAGTTCAATAGCCCAGGAGTAAGGAGAGGAGGCTGCTCAGGAGGAAGGCTAATAGCCCCCATATCATATTTCGACTGATGAATAAAGTCCCCCAGAGCCCCAATGCTATCAAACATCATTTGGGGGTCCTTTATCCAAAGATAAATCTGAAATAGTAAAATGTGGTGCATTAGAGATTTTGGGAATCTGTGATGACTTACCCGAATTATAATGTTCAGTCATCTGCCGATCCAGATTTTCCATTCGATCTGGCATCTCATCCGCATGAAACGACTGTCCCGCTCTTGGTCGACTAGTCACATTATGACTGGCACATTGACACATCAAGTGACAAGTCCGATGGGAAATGTGGCAATGAAATGGCGTCTGCCAATAGTCGAGCACCTTCCTATGAACATATACCTCCCATTCGAGGTCCACCTCAGCCAGAAGTTTTCCCGAAAAAGACACCTCCACTAAAATCCAGGTAACTCTCTTATCGTATTCCCCTGTGCATTTAGGGTCTACAAAATGACACGTACCAATGCTATCCCGATAGCTTTTAGTGCCGACAGGGTCCAGTACTCCATTGGGAGTCCAAGCAATTTCGCCCAAATTAAATGGTCTATAGGTGCATTACGCATAGGATGAAAGCCCACCTACCACCGATGCAAAGCTAAGAAACACCTCCCATTAACCCAAACTCTGCTAACAATCTAGGTCAGGTCCTATGATTTAATAAAGTGAAACCTGAACCAATCTCATTCCAGCTTATTGACCAAAGGCTTATAGCCGATGATTTTTCTCTAGACCTCCATTAGCCACGGATAAAACGCCACCTTGCTAAATTTATGAAAATTCTACCTTCTGACCAAACAGTGTTCTTGTAAGCTTACTGTGTGCTCCCACATGACATCTCGGCCGAAACTAAGTAGACGGTAACCAGGTCTGGGTTTGAAACGTTTGTCCGTAGCCAAGGGATAAGAAATTGTAGAATATGGTGTACTGGTATCCGCAGTTCCCTGATTATTCCCACCTAGATAAATTGAAGCAACAGAAAGAGTATGAGAGGAAAAGAGGTCTCTGGAAGCTACACCACCATCGGCCACGTCCAACGCATGCAAAATAGCCTCCTTGTCAACCGTCCCATCGAGATACTCATAGAAAGAATTAAGTTCTGACATGAAAAAGGAGGAATCTTTCGTTCGACGAATCGGGAGCTGATGTGACAGCTCCCGATCAGCCTTCTCTGACGACCTTGCAGCTTTCCCGGTAAGAGGTGGACCTGATCAAGGAACTCCAAACAGTATTCGTTTCCTCCATTTCATTTCCTCCGTTTGAGTGATGACTTGAGTTGACGTGAGTACAGAGTCCTGATGGAACCGCACCCTACACGTCGACGGTACCATTAGGAAACCAGCCAGCTAGCAGGAGGCACAAAGCTCGAAGGAGGCATCAGGTTTGAAATTTGAAATTGAATCCATAGATATCATTCCCGCCAAAAATGATTTTCTAAGATCAAAACTCTACTATTTATCGATTCCTGCAGCGGAAATGTTGGAACTTTCGAAGGCATGGTCGAAGACATGGTAAACTTGTTGACAGTCTGCGGAATGATTTCCTGGTTCCATATATATATAAAAAAGCAAGAGATTGTGTGTGATCGAATCCACTGACTTCCATGTAAACCAATTTCGAGGAAGGCACAAGAAACTGCAGCAATGATTCAATGAAGACACAAGGAACTGCAGCCCCACACACGTAGTGCACGCGAGCTTATCCTTCAAACTATCACGGCGATGCTGGGCAGCAAGAAACTCCCTGTTGCAGGCTTGTAAGGTAGGGTTTTGGACCATCAGATTAAAGTTATTTTAGATCCAACGAGTGCGCAACAGGGCATAAAGCAGGGTTGGTGATTATTTTTGGCGGGTTTCAACAGACACTGCCACGTTTTTTGGTACATATATCATCGACAGTGGGCACATACACATATCTGACAAATAAACAAAGCACTGAGCATCTGCTCCTTCCTAACAACTAAATGTGTCCGATAAAGGTTTTATGTCGTGGTCAATCTATACATGTGATTCGTCGCGTTCTCTGCAAATATGTAGACGAAAATTTTTCATGACCCTCACCATCTTTTATTAAAATTATTAGAATGGGGTTAGAGTTGCCTAAACCGTCAAATTTGACGAGTGATTCAAATCTGAAATACTTGCTTTTGCGGCTAAAGTTTTAGTTGAATATCAGGCCTTTTATCCATGTGAAAAATGGATCAAATGATGCACGGATTTAGGAAAAAGGTTTAGTTGTATGTCATTGCTTTTATTTATGTCGAAATATGGATTTTATGATGCAAATGTATAAAGGAAAGGAAGAGATTTTAAGCGCAGTGTAAATGTTTTAATTATGTTTTTTAAACTTTTATTTGAAGTGATTTTTTTTTAACACCCTTGAAAATGTAAAATTTGATTGAGGGGATTTTAAGCAGTGTAAATGTTTTAATTATTTTTAAAAAAATTATTTTAATTCAAATGTATAAAGGAAAGGAAGAGATTTTAAGAGCAGTGTAAATGTTTTAATTATGTTTTAAAATTTTTAAACTTTTATTTGAAGTGGTTTTTGTTTGGAGCCTTTAAAATGTAAAAGTTAATGCAAAGGTATAAAGGAGAGGAGGAGATTTTAAGGGCGGTGTAAAATTTTTAATGGTTTTTAAATTTTTAAATTTTTATTTTAAGTGATTTTTGTTTGAAAATCATGTAAAATGTAAAACTTGTTTGAGTGATTTGAAATGTAAAAATTGTTTGAATGATTTGAGATGTTAATTTTGTATAATGAAATGTTTGTAGATGAAAAATGATTATAAAGTGTAAAAAAATCAGGGAATTTGTTAATTTTCAATAGGTAAAGAATAAAATGTTTAGTAACATTTTTATAAAATATAAAAATTACTAGTTTTCAAGAATTTTTAATAATGGTTAAGGTAAATTGACTAATTTTAAAAACAAAGGTTGTTTAAGATTTTGGTAAATATGTCATTGTTAGGTACTGATATAAAATAATGAATTTTATGAATTTAGGATATTAAGGATGGTAAGGAGAGTAAGAGATTTAAGTGTAGTTTAGATGTTTTAATTTTATAATGGTTTTTGGGATGAGTTTTGTTTGAAACCTCGTAAAAGTTGTTGGAATGATAGAAATTTATTTTAAAGTATACAAGTATTAATTGATAATTTTTATTAATTTTTAATATGTAATTTATAAAATTTTTAACCATTATTTAATTTTCAATTATTTTATATAGTATTTAAGAAATTTTGGGAATGGTTAAGGTGAAATAATTTTACCTTATAGAATTCGGGAAAATCATTAAAAAAGAGAGGAAATTGGGGAATACTTTTAAGAAAAACATGAAAAATTAGTCCATGGGAAAATATTTGTAGATTTATACATATTGAACAACCTCTATTTTTAGATATGCATTAGAGTGCCCTCATCAATGGAGTGCCCTCATGCTTCCACAATGAAATGACACTTGAAGAAATATTAATATTAAGTAATAGATTGATTGACGTGTAATTAATTGATTAAATAAACACACATTTTTTTTACCTGTATGGCCATGTTAGCCAATGAAATATTTTTTGTTTTCATACTATTCAACCTAGCAGTCCATGTTTACAAGAAAATCTATTCTCTTTGTTAGTATGAAATTTCTTGGAAGGTGTACCTAATATATCTGACTTAAGTCATGAGTGATTAGTAACCATAAAAACAATTTTTGTTGTTTATACTTCATATCTGTAACAAATATCTGAGAAAAAACTACAAAAAGATAGATGTGTTCGATCTAAAAGAACAAACAAGAAAAATGAATTTGATGTTAACCCAATTGTGGAAAAGCTTTGAAAGATTTTTTTTTTATTAATGACACTTGACGAAGGATATTTACAAAGGGTTTTAATTTCCCCTCATTGGGATGGGTCCATTGATATCTTTGTCACTTTAGTATTCAAATCTTCCTCTCTCAAATGTGTGAAAACCAAAATAATGTAGAACTAAAAATGAAACCTCGAAAGGCATGAGACGATAATGGTGATGATGATAATGATCATGGTGAGAAATGAATGAAAAACTCTCTTATTTATAAGTATTGGGTTGATCTTGAAAATGGAGAATAAGAAAATATTATTGACCAAAATCTAGATCTAACCTTTTGGAATACTTTATTATATTTTTGGAGAGGGAAATGATATTTAAAATGGTTAAATATATTTATTTATAAATAATTAACAAACAAAATGATTTATTAATTATTTTGGAAATAATAAGAAAGGTGTGAAATGAAATAATTATTAAATAATGATTTAGTAGTTATTCCAAGGATGGAGTTAAGGAAAAATAAATAAAATATGATTTATTTAATTATTCCTTGGCGATTTAGTCAAATGTGACAAGGAATAATTATCAAACAACGATTTAATAATTATTCCTAGAGAAAATTAAATAAATAAGGGTTTATTTAATTATTCTTATGGGTTTTAATAAAAAATAACTTAATAAAAGTGGTTTATGAAATTATTTCTTATAATGAAATTTATTTTACTATGGTAAAGTTAAACTCGCATGGCGTACTCGATCCACCTAGCTAGAAATGTCTAGGTGATCATGTTTGGTGATAAAAATCCCCCTTGCCCCCCAACCACAGCTACCTCCTTTGGATTTATTTTAAATGTTCCTTTAAAAAATAAAATATTGGAGTCCTGTGAAATCTATCATCTATAAATTATTCTAGTTCAAAGTGAATTTGTTGACATGATTTATTAAGCTTAATAGGAGGGAACATGGGTATAAAGAACTCTAGTGTGACTCAGAGTAACCAACAAGATTTTTCTTTGTCATCCATTGAGTAGTCAAATTGAAATGAGGAAGAATGGGATGAAAATTCTAACTTGATACTAAATCATACATTAGAAATATGCTCTTGCAACAATACAACTTGCTTAAAATGGCTTTATTATGGCATGGCTAGATTTTTCATAGAAAACATTTTGGGTTTTCCATCCAATTTTTTTTTAATATTTTCTTGTATTGAAACGTGTCATGATAGTGATGATTCCAATTCATATTTATATATCCCTCCAATAATTTTGGAAAATCATCTAGTGATGTGAATTTTTGAAGAAGAATTTATAGGCATGTCTTTTGTATTGACATTCCAAATAAAAATGTTTTCCTGATTCAAAGGATGTAAGACAAAGTTCACATCTCAAGGGCCCCTAAATTCCTCTTTTAATTATTTTTTATGCTTACAAAATTTTAGCATGAGTTGGTGTCTAACAAAAGTAATTAAATCTTATAGGATTATTATTGAACTAAATTTTCTTCCAAACAATTTATTTTGGAGAAATGTCCCTCTATGCCAAATATTTTACAGTGTAAGCCCAAGTTCCTCAACAATCATTATCATTCTTCTAAGCATATTTAAGAGTGAACTCTACCAAGGAGGACTGAACAAGAGATGGAAAAGGAGCTACTATTTCCAGATAATTTATAAGATACCATCTACTCATAAGCTAACGAAGTCCCAAAACAATGTATTTTTTAGATTTGTTTCACTTGCTTTTTATAGCCATTGTATTCAATGGTTTGAAGGATATATTTTGTGTTATAAAGATATTACTCATTATTTTATCCATCTATATTTTCCTATGTCTCCTATTTCTAGGATTCCAAGAGAGATCTGAATTAATAATGGGAAGGGTTTCCTTAAGTACTCTCTGAATTAAATATTATGAGTCTTATTATAATGGGTGATCTAAACGTCTCTCCATTGGACAATTGAATCATCTATTATGTGATATTGTATTCCACCATTGTACTTCATCTAAAATCATGCACCATCAAAATTCATGCTTCCATTGCAAGATTAATTAAATTTGGATCTTTAACTCTTATGCCTGGACATGATATATGATAACTTAGGCTTTCCCAAATGACTAGATGAGCTTATGAGTAAATTTTCCACCCTCCCACAAAAAATTTCGTAATTATTTAGAGATTTGAATTTTAATGCTAGAAGGATCCAAGAGTGTTGAGAATTAGAAAATAGGTAAAGATAATATTATTAATTTTTATAAATCCATCCTATTGTTAGGGTTTAAACATTAATTTCCCATTAATTCCTCTATATTTTTTTTGTAGTTATGATCTCATTCCAATGTAAGTAATAAAGAGAGTGGGAGATAATATAAATACCAAAATAAATGAATGAATCTCTGTCAACTTTAAAAGAAAAGGATAAAATTATTGCAATAGAATTGAGAACTTGTTTACTTATGTTCAATCCATAAACATGTGGCTTGTGACTATTAATTTTTCCCCCATATAATGAGATAGAAGAAGATAGAAATATATTGAACTTGGTGGCCATAACAAATGATGTTCCTCCCAAAATAATTGTGGCATATACAAAATCTGAATGATTGAATCTGTTAACTCCTAAAACTATCTATATCCTTTGGATAAGCTCTAATACTCTTCCATTTTCCAACCTCATACTCAAATAATTAACCATTATAATGTGTAAAATATGAGATGATGGCCACCCATTCCTTAATCCTCCCTTGGAAAAGAAGAAGGACATGGATCTGCCATTTACAAGAGGTCAAATCCAAAGGGATGCTAATGTAAACTTCAATACATCTTAAAATATAATTTCTAAAATCAAATTTATTTAAAACTTGGAAAAGAAAAGAATGATTACCGGGACACTTCTTTCACTATGCTCCATTTCAGTAAGTAAAAGGTTGAACTCATTCTAACCACACACATACACAAATATATATATATGTGTGTGTGTGTGTGTGTGTGTGTGTGTGTGTGTGTGTGAAAATATTATATTTGATGCTTTAAAGTACTTTTGTAGTTATAAAATCTTAGGGAACTATAACTTGTAATGGTTTCTTACTACACCAAAACTTCAAAAATGGCAACATCATGTTAAGTAGGCACTGAGTCCCATGTTCCCGAAGTGGTGGGTAGCTTGTGAGATGGATCGATTACCAAATGTTTAGCTATAACCCCCAAGTAACTTACCTCGAGAGAATTGAAGTTAGGCCAAAGATATAATAGCATGTAAATTTTTTCCATTACACAAAAACATATTAGTAAATTTTGTGTTATTAAAATTATCTTGAGTGGGCATGTATAGGTCATCCAACATTTATACCTTGTTTTAGCATTACATTTTCTAGGTTTTTCCAGTAAATGAGGTAGTGGTTTCGTAGGGCCTGAATATATAATTGTGTAGAAGTAATTTCCTTCACGTTTCTATTGTTTTGGTTAGGCACTTAACCCATCTAATGTGGCATGATAACAACCATGGAAAGAACCTTTGGGTTAAATGGGTACAAACCCCTCCTTCAATAATGTGGTCACAAGTGATGGAGGTTATGGTTCAAGCATTAAACATAAGCACCCCATAAATTGGCTCGAGGCCCAAGTTTCATAGAGAGAAACGAAGATGATCCTCCACCAAGGGTGAAATGGAAGAACCATATATAACGGAGTTGCCTCCCTAAGGTATTGAATGATCCAAAATATGAAGTAAAATTACACAAAATTGAGATCTATATCTATCATATGAAGGCTCATTCCTAAATATGCAAGTTCATTGGTATTTTTCCAACAAAGAGAGCTTTGGATGGATGGATCTAATAAATATGGTAGCTAAAGGGATGCATTGATCTCGAAATGGTAACAAAGGGTTTCTTTATGGTGGTTTAGAAAATATGTAATATAGAACTAGGGTATTCAAGAATGGCCAATATTTTTCAATAACATGAGGTTACTCATGAGATTTGGAAAGGTACAACTTGGAAAATGAAAAAATCTCGTTGGCCCTAATTTGGGTTCACTTATTTTATCACCCAAAATAATTTTGGGAGTAGTAAATATTATAAAGTATTGAAAATGAAATAAAAGATTTTTTAAAAATATCTAAAGCTACCAAACAAGGATGCTACACCTCATATGTTAGAATACGTGTGTATATGAATATCTCCCATCCACTTATGGAATCAATACAAATCTCCTACCATGATGAAGTTTAGAAATAACCTCTGGATTATAAGAATATACCATTTAGATGAAGCAAGATCCATGAATATGGCCATCTATTTAGGGGTTTTCCCATGAATCTCACAGAGGAAACAAAAGAATATTAGCAAAAATTGGATCATAAGCATTTTAAAAAAGTCCAACCTTGGAAAAAAATCCCTCAAACACAAAATGAAACAACATCAAAGGATCCTGTTCAGTTGAAAAACCATTATGAGGCATTGACTAGAGAAGAGTAGGAAATGCCATATCAAGTACACCCTCATGAAGTGGATTGAGAGAAGGGAAATGAAAAACTAAAGGTTGAAGCTCATAAAATAAAAGTGCTAGAGGAATCAACAAAGAATGCATCAATGGAGGAAATTTATATGCCATATGTATAGGGGACAAGGAATATTTATGGGATGGAGGAAATAGATATAGATGAAATCACACTCTTATACCTCATTGAAGAATGGGTAGGTAAGGAAATAGGAAATATATGATATCAACAAGAAAGGTTGTATAGAAAGAGATATTTGTGGAT
The DNA here is from genome assembly GCA_034641835.2 of Pinus albicaulis. Lineage (NCBI taxonomy): Eukaryota > Viridiplantae > Streptophyta > Pinopsida > Pinales > Pinaceae > Pinus > Pinus albicaulis. Next base: position 281,263,825 of record CM076578.1, on the reverse strand, counting down.
AAAATATAAAAGGAATTTCAATTAAAAGGGAGGAAACAAATCCCATCTAGTCTTGGAATCCAAACACAAATCTTCAAGTATACTCCCAAGCATGTAAATGAAGACAAAAATAGGGGAAGGAAAAGCCAAAAAGAGTTAACATGGGAGATGGGGGGTGCACTTGTCAACTCTGGATAAGTGGATCTATTTACAGATGTGTTTCCTCTGCCCAAAATCCTTCCAAATTAATATTATTTCATGGAATATAAGAGGAATTAACTGTCAAAGAAAACTAATGCTTCTAAAAGGTAGAATCATAGGGAACTCCCTACAATAATAATGATATGTGAGACTAAACGTGACAATGATAGAGTCAACTCAATAACCTCTCATTATTGGAGAGGATGTCAAACCATATCACTATATGTTGTGGGGAAATGAAGGGGACTAGATATCTTATGGAATCCAAATGGAATGAAATTTACCGATTCGATGATTGCCCCAAGGATAATCTCTAATATATTCCACTACCCAGAATCAAAATAACTAGGATCCATAAAAACAGTGTATGGCCCAAATATGGTGAATGAAAATGCAGGATTTTTTAGAAAGTTGGCTAGAATCAAAGAGCTTAACCAAGATAAGCTATGGATTTTGGTGGAAACTTTAACATAGTAACATCACTTGAGGAAAAAATGGAGGTATTTTTTGGTTGGACATAGACTTCCAACAATCCAAACAATTGATGTAGAAAATGAAGTTGGTGAGGGTGGAAACATTTAATGGAGTGTTCACTCGGAATAATCACCATGGTGGTAATAAAAAAATAGCCTCACACTTGGATAATTTTTTAAGTCATAGAACCTTTCTTATAAGTAGATGTATTCTTGGAAGAAATTATTCTTCCTTTTACAGGTTTGGATCAATGAAAAAATTGTCTAGAAATGGATATTGAAGATTCCCATAAAAATATGTTTTTTATAATTTAGAAATTTTGGGTTAAATATCTATCCTTGAGAAGGAAAAATAATGGTCGAAGACATTAAAGTATAGGGTTCCTTGATATGGCCAAGTTTCAACACAAGCACACGATTCTTTAAAATGAAACAAGGAGGATAATTTTGGAAATATTTTCCAAGTAAAAGAAGATTTGGAGGTACATATGCAAGAGGTTCAACAATGAATAATTATGGAGGGAAAAACTAAAGGTCTTATCGCAAAGGAAGGAATTATTTTCACAAAAATAGAGGGAAGAAGGAAATGGGAGGAAATATTATGGACGAAAATGTCAAGAATCCATTGGCCTCAAGAAGGGGAGAAAAACATAATTCCTCTTTCACACATCAATTATCAAACATTGAAAACATAATACGATATTTTCACTCAAATATGAAGCAAGGAAAAAAACTCACAAATCACAAAGATATGGAGCAAGAATTGGTTACATAATATGGATGAATTTTAGCTGAAGCAAATCAAAGTTGATGGAGAATAATTTAGAAGATGATGGAAAACATCCTAATATTAGTTAAATTGGATAATAATGCTACCTTAATGCGAGACATATCCTATGTTCAATTCAAAGAGGTGATCATTTGCATACCTAAACAAAAGTATCAAGTCTAGATGGGCTCACCACATATTTTTTCTAAATTTTTTATCACTTCCTTGGCAAACAAATACATAACCTAGCAGAGGAATCACACAATATGTGATCTTTATTTTCAGCCTTGAATGCCACACTATTAATAATTCCATCTAATTCTGTTAAGGCCCAGGATCCTAGTAGATTCAGACCAATAGTCTTATGCAAAGTGATATATAAGGTTATTTCAAAAGTCATTGCAAATAATCTAAAGTCTCTCCTCCCAAATATAATTTTAGTGAAGTAGACTATTTATATGGAGGGAATATAGATATTGGATAGAATAGTAGTAGCACATGAGGTCCTCCATTCATTGAAAAAATGTAAAAAGAAAAGAATCTTAATTCAGTTTGACCCATCTAAGGCCTTCAACAAACTTGGTTGAGATTATCTCTTTAGTGTTCTCATAGCCTTTAGATTTTTATGTAGTTGGATTTACTAGGTAGGATATTTGGTTGCAATCCCTTTATTCTCTCAATGACGCTCAATGGATCTCTTTCCTCAACATTCAGGTGTTCACGTTGAATTTGGCAATGTGACCCTATCTTTCCATTCTTATTTATTCTTGCTACAGAAGGGTTAGGACACGCCCTAAAGGAAGAAGTAAGACATGGAAAGATAACAATATTAAAACTCTATGGAAATTATATTCCCATCCCCCATAACCACTTTTTTGATGATATTATGTTGATGGGAGTTGCTATAGTAAGAGAAGATATAAATCTAAAACATATCATAGAGGACTTAATGGAGACATTAGGTACATTCATTAATGTGGGTAAATCTCAAATTGATTTCTTTAATACTAATGTAGTAATGCAAGGGCACCTAGTGAGATTGCCAAGTTTTAGGAATTAAAATATGCAAGAGAATGGATTATTGGACCTTCATATCTCTAAATTTTGTTGGAAGATTATTTTTGTTAAAATTAGTCTTCCAAGATATTTTGGTGTGTCTTTTCTCTAAATTGTTAGTGCCCAAATGAATCATCAAATAGCCTATGCAGGAAAAAAATGGGCTTTTCTAGCCTGGGATATATTATGTCTTCCCAAAAAGGAATTAGTTTTTGGTCTTCATGATCCAAAAATTATAAATAACATTTCCCAGGGGGTAATTATAGTGGAGGTGGATCCAAGGTGGTCAAGAGTTATGGAAGAAAACTCAGAGCATGAAATACAACCCCTCTAAATCATGTCAATATAAATCAAGAGCTCAAAAACTTGTTCAAGGTTCTTGAATATGTAATTTAGCCAACACTACCAAATTCATTATACAACAACACTGTTTTTCGGAAGATTGAGAGGGAAATGATGCCTTGTTTTGGACAAACTCGTGGTAGTAGTGTTTAAAGCTTTGGTATAGTGTATAATTTCTTGCAAAGAGCTTGTGAAATCTACAGGCCTCCTAATAGTAGCAAATTATTGGCACTAGATAAAAGAGTGCACCTCGTGGAGAGAATGGATAAATAATGAAAGTTGACCTCAAACTCTTAATCAAGCCAATCTAAACACATTAATGGAAAGAGCTTCACAAATGAAAGATTTCACTCTCTAAAGATCAGACAAAATCATATGGGGCTATAACTAGAAGGGTATGTTTACCAGAAAAAAAGGCATATCAGCTAGCTACGAGTCACACCAATATTCCTCACCAAATAATTTGGAAACAAGTTTGTGCCCAGAAATTCTGGTGGAAATTTTTTCATTTTTTTTTGTAGTTAGTACATAAATAGCCCCTTCATGAGACAAATTCACCTGCATTGGAGTTGAATTCCCTTCCCTCTATTTTTATGAATATCATATGTATAGGACATGGAGCACTTGCTTAATACATTCACATTTTTTGGAACTCTATGGTCTCAAGTCTTCAACTTATCTAGAAAATTATACAATAATAGGCATTGAATCATATAAATGATTGAATGTTTAAGATCCTCTATGAAAAATAATCTTTTATTCATCGACCTTGGGCCCTCATTTTGTAGGAAAATTCACATATTTAATAACCAATCGTCACAGGGGAAGGTAATTTGGGCAAAGAAATCATAGAGTGTATATGAAATAATACTAGTCCACCCTTGGTCATCATTAGATTAAGAATTTGAAGGACCAGATGGCGTAATTTTGCGTAATCTTAATTTGTTTCCATCTCCTTCTATTCATCCTTTCCCTCTAAGAATCTCACCTTTTCCTCTGACCTCTTGGAGCCCTCCTCCCCCTGGATTTTCTAAACTTAAATCTGATGGGGCATCTAAAGGCAATCTAAGTTCTATTGGTCTTGGAGTAATCTTCCATGAAAACTATGCTAGACCAATATTTATATTTATATATAGTATGGGACATTCAAGTAACAACACAACTGAATTGTATCTCTAGAGGCTAGCATCATTATCACATCATCGCAAGGCTTCTCCAGGCTTATTGTGGAGAATGATTCTCAGCTCGTCATCTCAAGTGTAAATAAATTGATTAGAGTAGCTTCTACAAAGAAAAAAATCAAATTTTGGAGATTCGAAAAATATATCGCACATACTATCCATCCAATCCATATGATTCTAGTCATTATTCACTCTCATGATAGGATAACACACAATAATGTAACAGACCTTTTGGTCAACTTGTGATGCAAAGACATTTACCTTCTTCTATTGACAAGCTCAAACAATCAATTATGGTAAGAATCGAGATTGAGGTGTATGATCTGGTAAACAAAGATCAAGAAACCGTACTAGAGGTGGAAGAACATGAAGAAATAGCTAGCATTGAGGAGTAGCTTTACAACAAACCAAAAACTACACCTCTAATCAAACCATCCATTAAGGAATTATTGTATTTTAGATGTCATCTTGAAGGTTTCAATTAGCTTATGTTTTTTCAGCTTCACTTGGAATTTACCACTACTCTCTCATAATGTATTGCATAATGAAGTCTTGGTTAGTAGATTTTTTTTTGTATGTATATAGATTCCCGAAAGTAAGTTAGTCAAACATAATTGTTATATGGTTTTGTATTTTTTGCATCAAGCTAATTTTTTGCTCCTTGAAATTATTTCTAATGCATATCTAAAAATAGAGGTTGTTCAATATGGATAAATCTACAAATATTTTCCCATGGACTAATTTTTCATGTTTTTCTTAAAAGTATTCCCCAATTTCCTCTCTTTTTTTAATGATTTTCCCAAATTCTATAAGGTAAAATTATTTCACCTTAACCATTCCCAAACTTTCTTAAATACTATATAAAATAATTGAAAATTAAATTATGGTTAAAAAATTTATAAATTACATATTAAAAATTAATAAAAATTATCAATTAATACTTGTATACTTTAAAATAAATTTCTATCATTCCAACAACTTTTAAGAGGTTTCAAACAAAACTCATCCCAAAAACCATTATAAAATTAAAAAATCTAAACTACACTTAAATCTCTTACTCTCCTTACCATCCTTAATATCCTAAATTCATAAAATTCATTCTTTTATATCAGTACCTAACAATGACATATTTACCAAAATCTTAAACAACCTTATTTTTTTAAATTAGTCAATTTACCTTAACCATTATTAAAAAGTCTTAAAAACTAGTCATTTTTATATTTTATAAAAATGTTACTAAACATTTTACTCTTTACCTATTGAAAATTAACAAATTCCCTCATCTTTTTACACTTTATAATCATTTTTCATTTACAAACATTTCATTATACAAAATTAACATCTCAAATCATTCAAACAATTTTTACATTTCAAATCACTCAAACCAATTTTACATTTTACCTGATTTTCAAACAAAAATCACTTAAAATAAAAATTTAAAAATTTAAAAACCATTAAAAAATTTACACCGCCCTTAAAATCTCCTCCTCTCCTTTATACCTTTGAATTAACTTTTACATTTTAAAGGCTCCAAACAAAACCACTTCAAATAAAAGTTTAAAAATTGTAAAACATAATTAAAAAATTTACACTGCGCTTAAAATCTCTTCCTTTCCTTTATACATTTGAATTAAAATAAAATTTTTAAAAATAATTAAAACATTTACACTGCCCTTAAAAACTCCTCAATCAACTTAACTTTTACATTTTAAAAGGTGTTCAAACAAAAATCACTTCAAATAAAAGTTTAAAAAACATAATTAAAACATTTACACTGCGCTTAAAATCTCTTCCTTTCCTTTATACATTTGCATCATAAAATCCATATTTCGACATAAATAAAAGCAATGACATACAGCTAAACCTTTTTCCTAAATCCGTGCGTCATTTGATCCATTTTTCACATGGATAAAAGGCCTGATATTCAACTAAAAATTTAGCCGCAAAAGCAGGTATTTCAGATTTGAATCACTCGTCAAATTTGACGGTTTAGGCAACTCTAACCCCATTCTAATCATTTTAATAAAAGATGGTGAGGGTCATGAAAAATTTTCGTCTGCATATTTGCAGAGAACGCCAGGAATCACATGTATAGATTGACTGTGACATACAACTTTTATTGGACACATTTAGTTGTTTGGAAGGAGCGGATCCTCAGTGCTTTGTTTATTTGTCAGATATGTGTATGTGCCCACTGCCGATGATATATGCACCAAAACCAGATATGAAATTAGATCTGGTAGATCTAAAATAACTTTAATCTGTTTATTTTAGATCTGGTGGATCTAAAATAACTTTAATCTGATGGTCCGAAACCCTACCTTACAAGCCTGCAACAGGGAGTTTCTTGCTGCCCAGCATGGCCGTGATAGTTTGAAGGATAAGCTCGCGTGCACTACGTGTGTGGGGCTGCAGTTTCTTGTGTCTTCATCGAATCATCGCTGCAATTTCTTGTGCCTTCCTCGACATTGGTTTACATGGAAGTCGGTGGATTCGATCAAACCAGGAAATCATTCCGCAGACTGTCAACAGGTTTACCATGCATTCGAAAGTTCCAGCATTTCCGCTGCAGGAATCGATAGATGGTCAAGCTTTGATCTTAGCAAAGCATTGTTAGCGGGAGTGATATCTATGGATTCAATTTCAAATTTCAAACCTCATACATCCTTCGAGCTCTGTGCCTCCTGCTAGCTGGCCGGTGTCCTAATGGTGCCATCGACGTGCAGGGTGCGGTTCCATCAGGACTCTGTACTCACGTACTCACGTCAACTCAAGTCATCACTGAAACGGAGGAAACGGATACTGTTTGGAGTTTCTTGATCAGGTCCACCTCTGACCGGGAAAGTTGTAGGGTCGCCGGAGAAAGCTGATCGGGAGCTGTCACATCAGCTCTCAATTCCTGCCATGAAAAAAATTACAGAGAGACCTGGTAAGGTGGGAGAAAGTGTGTGGAAGGATCTGGTTGGTATCGAAGAAAATAAATTCGAAGTGGCATTCCCAGAAAAATAGCGCACCAAGTAAAAAAAGTTGGTGAAGAAGGACGTCAAAAATAAATGGTGGTCGACCAGCCACAAGCTAATCCATAAAAAATGGAAAATCTCAGCAATTGCAATTAAAAGAAAGATAGGAGTAGCCATAAATGTCAAACAATCACCGATCAGGTACCACGACCGCTGAATTCAACCCCTGATAATGAACCTCCTCGGAAATAATTCAAACTTTCCGTTCCAGCACCATCAACCGAAAATACCAGTTTAGTCCTCCGAAAAAATCACAGCCGAAGATAATATGAGAGAACATTAGAAGTCCCCAACCATCCCCAGAAAGACGCAGAGACCTTTGAGTTAGAAGAGTGAAAGTCACAACGTTCCCGACTCACAACAATAGCAGAAACACATTCCAATATTCCACCACCTTTTACAAACCTGAACCCGAACACTCTTCCACTAGAGTTTTGTTCCCGATAAATAAGGACATAAAGCTAAAAACCAAAGGTCCAATGTTTACAACATAACCGTTGGAAAAATTCCCAGCAAGTTATCGTCATATCGAACCTCCATTCTTGGACAATGATATTAAGAGAATTCACACAACAATTGGACCTCCAAATCTTCACAAAGAGACCTCATACATCCTAAATTGCATTCTAAAATTAATATATGATATGTAAATATTATTATACGAGTTACTTATCTTCCATTTAGTAGAAGGAATAATATTTCTCAATTTAGAGGTGGTAGATATTTGGGTTTACATTGTTTACTTATTTTCAATATTTGTATTTTCATAAAAACTTATTATTTTTTTCCATAAGCATTGAAATGTCATTAGAGAAATAATCTTATTTCAACTTCCACTTATAGAAAGTAAATATATAAGTGCATTTAATGGACAAATCTATATAGGTATATTAAAAGGAATTGACTCAACACCTAGAGATCCAATTAAGGAAGTGGAATGGTTGTGAAGAGATGGTAAATCCAAAGCCATCATTATCACTCATCTCGTATATACACAGTTGTAAAATGTAGATTTGTAGCAATCATCCAAGGAAAATTAGTATTAAGTGAATAGACTATCTGAAGGAAAATAAGTAAAGCAAAGTTTTCTCTAAAACTATAAGTATTCAGTTTAAATATGTTATGTATAATTACAATGTCTAGTCACATAAACAATATGAGATCTACTCTTACATAGCTAGCAATGATCAAGGGTATGATACGTGAAAAAAGTTATACATCTCTTCTATTAAACAGTCTTCCATCTAAATACAATACATAGTGTTATTTTGATACTAAGTTAATTTCCTTTTCAATTCGAGAAGATATGATTGTTACACTCTTAGATAAAAAGGGATATCCATTGCAAGAGATGTATATAGTCATGATTAATCTAATATGGTATTCTACTCAAGAAACAATCCTAATATTTCAAATAAAGACAATAGGGAGGTAGATGTTAGGTTTTGTGTTACACCAAAACTCGCAATATTTAGTAAACTTCCAAAACATTATCATACATTTTTTCTAAGTGGTCCTAGGGGTGAATCCGAGAGTGACCGTGAGTTCAGGTGATTGGTTCTAATGAGGTGAGTGTGAAAATCCAACACTCCCCCCTCAACGCCAAGGCTCTGATACTATGCTAGCTTTTCTGTTACACCAAAACTAGCATGCTTTAGTAAACTTCTAAACCATTATCATACATTTTTTTTAAGTTGTCCCAGGGTGGATCCCAGAGTGCAATTTTTTCCATGGGATCGATTACCAACAAGGTAGAGGTAAATGGTTTCAAGAAGAGGGGGTATCACAATTCAATGAAGCTCAGCACATCTGTAAAAGCGAGAATGAGGAAACCACTTTGTAGACATCCCCCATTCATTAACTGTGGGGAATGCAAGGGGGTGGGGGGGTGTGGCGGTATCGCAATTCATCGGTTTTCGTTGATCTTAGCACGCACTATTGTAACCATTGAAAGTTGCATATTGAATATATACTTGGTGCTAGTCACATCAAGCTATATATCTCAATATTTGTTTAAAAGATAAATATTTGTAAAATAAAAGTATACAAAATAGCGAGATTTAAATTTGTGTGCTTATTTTCTAAAATAAAACATTTTCCTCTTTTTCTTTCCTTTATTCTTTTTCTATTTGATTTTTTTTTTCATTTCTTTTCTTATTTTTATTTTTATATTTCTATTTTATCTTTTATTTTAATTTTCCTTTTATAATAAAACGAAATTTTCAACTATTCTATGGGTAAAAATAGTTACAACATTGGCTCCCTCGGGGGGCTGCTTCCCCTTGTGAGATGCAAAGAATGATGTTGAAAATACTCAATACTGGATATAATTCCTCAGATATTTCCTCTTGACTCACAATGGAAAATATTCTCCTTCCAGATTGTGTACGACGAATGTATTATTGCATTTGACTTCTTTAATGGTAAAAGGTCCTAACCATATGCTATCAAACTTATCATGTTTTCCTCTTTCTTCTCTTCTTACATCCCATCTGAGAACTAAATATCCTTGTTTGAAATCAGTTTCACTGGATTTTCTGTCAAGAAAAATCTTCATCTTGTCTTGATATTGTCAAATTTTATGTTGAACTTCATATCTATATGGATTTATCTTAACAATTTGATTTATACTTATTGAAAAATCATCTTCCTATTCATATGACTCCTGCGAAAACTTCATGACTGGAAATGCTAATTGAGTAGGGAAGATAACTTCTATTCCATAAAAAAGTTGAAAAGGAGATTTACGAGTAGACCTTTTAGGTTCATCCCTATTTTCCCATACTGCATATTTGAGATGACTATCCCAATTCCTCTTATGACCTGCTAACACCTTCTTGATGACTTTAATTGGACTTTTATTTGATGATCATGCCAAACCATTCCCTTGTGGATAATAAGGTGTAGATTGATATAAAATAACTTGATATTTTTGACAAAATTCAATCATCTTAACGATATTGAAATCTTGAGAATTATCTGTAACTATTTTTCCTAGATAGCCAAATCTAGAAAAAATGTTTTCTTTAATAAATTTTATCACCATTGGGTCAATTTCATTATTTACAAGTGTTAACACTAGAAAATCGTACAAGCAAAAGACATTAGAAAATATTAAGAAAATAGAACAAATAAATATTTTCCAGTAGAAATACATCATGAAGGAAAAAAAATTAATAAATTCTTAAGGTTCAGTCAGAAATTAGCAGACAATGTACCATCAGCAAAGAGGTTTTGCGCAAGTCATTATTTTTCCTTTGATAGCCATGCAAACTTGTGGATGGCCAAAAGTCACCATCCGGGACCACTTCCCACACTTGGTGAAGACGATTCTCTATCAGTAGCAGTCAATTCCAACCAAATTCGAGCCACCTAAAAGAGTTATGCAACCGTCAAAGGAATTTATTGCCCTACTTTTGAGTCACTATCAATCTTGTGCCGAGAGAGTAAAGATAATTTCAATATATATATATATATATATATATATATATATAAACTAGCCATGGGAAGAGAAAAAGGAGACACATTGTTATGTTGGCCAAATGTATACCATAGTAACACCAAATTTCATGTGTTGAAGTAAGCGAATTGAAGACAGTAGCATGTTGGCCATCCAATATCCTAGTGAAGAAGAGAACTCCACCATTGGAGAGTTGTCACATTCCTTTTGGGAGAGGGAGAAGCAACTTGCATAGGAGCCAAGGAAAGGGCCCCCCTTGCCTTGAGTATTTGAGCTCCATAGCTCAAAGGACTCACTGCAAGTGTGTTACTATTGTATTCTTCTTACTACCAACAACCAATAAAGGGAGTTTTCTCCATTATTGTATTGGTTTGTTGCACCATTTGAGCATTATTGTCTTGTGTTTTTCTATTTGAGTTCATGTTATTGTATGAATTACTTACGTTATGATTTTTTTTTTACACTATTTTCAATTTGTCCATTAACAACACCATAATATTCTTTGTGGATTTTCAGGAAGCAACCTACCGCTAAAGAGGTGTCTTTTGGTACACTAGTGTGGGAAAAACACTACCACATGATTGAAAACTCCACTAATTTATTTTTCTTGGTTTAATGGTTGCTTTGTAGGACCTCCTCTATGCATAACCAACTACAAGGCACTCAAGGACTCGCTATGAATTATTCAGGACATTCAATGCTTTTTTTGAGAGGTAGAGAGCTCAATTTTTTTTTATCTTTCTCAACATTGTGCCTTTATCTCAGACAAAATCACACACCATGGATGTGATAAGAAAATGTGCGTGGTATTATAGAAAGAAAAAAGTCGTTGTATCTTTTAAAAAAATCTAGGTGATTAGAAACCCATAATGAATTGCCTTCAGGACAGTTCTACATTTCTTTGTTTTTAGGTTAACTAATCGTTGCAATAACCATAATTAGTATAGAAGTTAAGTGTTTTTTTTTACACTTTCAAAACACACCTAGCTTAACTAGGAAGAAGGCTAAGTGGCCAAATTCCACAAATATTTTTTCAAACTATTTTCTGCTAATGTTTATGTATAATACATAGTTTAATTAGTCAAGGAGTAAGTGGCCCATTATCCATAAACATTTTTACTAGATAAGTTATTTCTCCATTTTTTGCATTAGACTTGGGACTAGGGTCAAAGTGTTAGTAAAGAAAGCAAGTAATATCTACATCCCTTGAACCTCTTGGGGAACCTACGTTTTGCATATGAATGCTTTTTCAAATCATTTTGAACTACCATCTCACTTTAGTTATACATATTCTAATTAGGAGAAGTGAAAGATACCCATTATCCGCAAATCATCTCAATTTTTTCAAGGAAAAATCAAAACATGTATTGTAATTAGAGGGGTGTTGTAAAGGATCATCGCATATCCACATATTATCACACTCTTGGTTGTTCACTCAAAACACACACTAAGCATTGGTAAGCTTTGAACCAAAAGACACCCAATTTGGTAAGCTACTGGTGCTTTTGCCCCTTTGCGTTGTCCTTGATTGCTGCTCCTATTCCTCTTACTGACTCTTGGCTCCACGATCAAATCATCCCCTCATCCAATACTACCCCTTGCTATAAAGAAATCTTCCTGAAATTCTTAGAAAATCCTACCTTAGAATTTCATATCAGTTCCTGAGCTTTGCCTCTATATGTGTCTCCAACTGACCCTCAAGCCTTTCTCTTATAATTTTCCGTTGAACACATCAATGGCCATGATTAATTATATTACCAATGGCTCATATTAAAAGACTCCTTGATCCATGTTTCTTAGAACATTTCATCACATGTGTTTAATTAATTCACTTTAATTTTTCTAGATTCCTAAGTTTAGACTTAGGGCCATTAAAAAAAAAATTATTTGAATAAATTCAACACTAGAGGGTTTTGGTGCTAATGTGATTATTAGCTAATCCACCAACTTTTGGGGCTAGAGCACACCCGATGCTACCCTAAATATACAAAATCTCAACACTCCGTCTTAGCACAGAGTGTGCTCTAACAATACATCCACACCATGTATCGCAAGATCTTGTCATTGTTCTTTGCATTGTTGATTCTTGGCCTCTTCCCCTCCATCCACTACACTGATGCTCTATGTACTGTTTCCCACGGGTGAAATCGTGAAGTTGGGAAACACTTTTTGGTAGATGGCTAGAATTTGGGAGAAATTTTTAATTTCTCGTCCGAGAAAATAGTCAACTCTATTTCTCGACCGAGAGTTTTAAATACTCTCATCTGAGAGTTTTATTGGGTTTAATTGGAGTTAAAAATCTCTCGAATGAGAGTTATGCATTTTCTCGTGCGAGAGTTTTTTTGACGAAAACTCTCGAGAAGACTTTCGGATGAGAGTTAAAAAAACTCTCGGATGAGAGTTTTAAAACTCTCGGATGAGAGTTTTAAAAACTCTCATCCTAGAGTTTTTTCAACTCTCATGCTAGAGTTTTATTCCTATAATAAAACACCAAAATTATTAAGTTGTTAGAACTGGTACCTTATTTTATATAAAAATCTCGGTACTTTAGAATTGGTACTTTATATAATTTTAATAGTACTTTATTAAAATTAAAAAATGATACAAAAATAAAAAAAATATAATTTTATTATTATTAATGATAAAAAATACATGAAGATTTAATTAAATAAAATTTGTTACAATATTTTGTAATATCAATATTATATAAAAGCTAAAAATATTTTATATAAAACTAGTTGATATATTAATATAAATAAAATAAAATTCTAAAACATAAATCAAAATAAAAACAAATATATATATATATATATATATATATATATATATATATATATATATATATATATATATATATATATATAATATTTTTTTTGAAATTAATGAATAAATTTAAATTTTAAAAAACAATTGACTAAATGCAATGAGGTGATAAAGGAGACAATGCATAGCACCTTAATATTGTTATAAATTCTTCGATATCTTGAGAAATTTTTGAAGTGAGATGATCTTCTTGGAATGGGTCACTTTATCTTCCACTTTAGTTTCAGAAGATTAACTTGAAAGGAAGTCTATTTTCCTAAGTATGGATGTAAGGGGATAAACAATATTATTTGAACATTGAGTGAGATGCCCTTATTGGAATGGGTCCTCTTATCTTCCACTTTAGTTTCACAAGATTAGATTGAAATGAAGTTTATTTTCCTAGGTATGGATGTAAGGGGATAAAGAATATTATCCGAAAGGAATGTTAAGTGTGACATTCCAAGAAGAAGTGTATATGGGATTGGATAATTATGTTATTACAGAAAAACTAACCCTTGACCCTTAACCCTTGACCCATAACCCTTGACCCCTTAAACCTAATTCCTAACCCTAAACCCTTAACACCCTAAACCCTAAACCTCTAACCCTTAACCCCTAACCCATTTACCCCCACTAAACCTCTAAACCCCTAATCCATTTAACCCCTAAACCCTAAACCTATAAACCCTTAACCCCTACCCCTAACACATTAACCCCTAACCCATTTAAGTCCCTAAACCATAAAACCCCTAACTCACCAAACCCTAAGTCCTTAATACGCTAAATCCCTAACCCCTAAACCTCTAAACCAATCCTAACCCATTTAACCCCTAAACCCTAAACCCTAACCCCTTAAACCTAATTCCCAACCCATAACCCTTGACCCCTTAAACCCTATTTCTTAACAGTAAACCCTTAACCCCTAACCCTTAAACCCTAATTCCCAACCCCTAACCAATTCAACACCTAAACCCCTAAAAACCTAACCCATTTAACCCCATTAACCCCTAACTTTTAAACCCTAAAATCCTTAACTTCTAAATCCCCTAACCCCCTAAACCTCTAAACCAACCTAACCCATTTAACCCCGTAAACCCTAAACCTATAACCCCTTAAACCCTAATTCCCAACCCATAACCCATTCCACCCCTTAAACAACTAAACCTCTAACCCCTTAACCCTTGACCCCTTAAACCCTAATTCCTAACCCCTAACCCATTTAACCCCCTAAACCCTAAAAATATAACCCCTTAAACCCTAATTCCCAACCCATAACCCATTCAACCCCTTAAACACCTAAACCTCTAACCCCTTAACCCTTGACCCCTTAAACCCTAATTCCTAACCCCTAACCCATTTAACCTCCTAAACCCTTAACCCCTAACCCATTTACCCCCCTAAATCTCTAAACCCTAATCCATTTAACCCCTAAACCCTAAACCTCTAAACCCTTAACCCCTACCCCTAACCCGTTAACCCCTAACCCATTTAAGCCCCTAAACCCCAAAACCCCTAACCAATTCAACACCCTAAACCTGTAAAAACCTAACCCATTTAAGTGTGGATTCCATTTAACCCCCAAAACCCTAACCCCAAAACCCTAAAATCCTTCACTGCTAAATCCCCCAACCCCCTAAACCTTTAAACCTGTAACCCATATAACCCCCTAAACCCTAAACCTCTAAACCCTTATCTCCTAACCCCTTAAACTCTAATTCCCAACCCATAGCCCTTGACCCCTTAAACCCTAATTCCTAACCCCTAAACGCTTAACCCCCTAAACCCTAAACCTCTAATATAACCCCTAGCCCATTTTACCCCCTTAAACCTCTAAACCCCTAACCCATTTAACTCTTAAACCCTAAATCTCTAAACCCTTAACCCCTACCCCTAACCCGTTAACCCCTAACCCATTTAAGACCCTAAACCCTAAAACCCATAACCAATTCAACACCCTAAACCCCTAAAAACCTAACCCATTCAAGTGTGGATTCCATTTCACCCCCAAAACCATAACCCCTCACCCCTAAAATCCTTCATTGCTAAATCCCCTAACCCCCTAAACCTCTAAACCTGTAACCCATTTAAGCCCCTAAACCCCAAAACTCCTAACCAATTCAACACCCTAAACCCCTAAAAACCTAACCCATTTAAGTGTAGATTCCATTTAACCCCCAAATTGCTAACCCCTAACCCCTAAAATCCTTCATTACTAAATCCCCTAACCTCCTAAACCTCTAAACCTATAACCCATTTAACCCCCTAAACTGTAAACCTCCAAACCCTTAATCCCTAACCCTTTAAACCATAATTCCCAACCCATAACCCTTGATCCCTTAAACCCTAATTCCTAACCCCTAAACCGTGAACCCCCAAAATCCTAAACGTCTAAACCCTTAACCCCTAACCCATTTACCCGTACTAAACCTTTAAACACCTAACCCATTTAACCCCTAAACCCTAAACCTCTAAACCCTTAACCCCTACCCCTAACTCGTTAACCCCTAACTCATTTAAGCCCCTAAACCCCAAAACCCCTAACCCCTTAAACCCTAATTCCCAACCCATAACCCTTGACCCTTTAACCCTTGACCCCTTAAACCCTAATTCATAACCCCTAACCCCTTAAACCCTAATTCCCAACCCCTACCCAATTCAAAACCCTAAACACCTAAAAACCTAACCCATTTAAGTGTGGATTCCATTTAACCCCCAAAACCCTAACCCCTAACCCTAAATCCTTCCATATAAATCCCCTAACCCCAAACCTCTAAACCTGTAACCTCATTTAACCCCCTAAACCCAAAACCACTAAACCCTTAACCCCTTAAACCTAATTCCGAAGCCCCTAACCAATTCAACACCCTAAAACCCTAAAAACCTAACCCATTTAAGTGTGGATTCCATTTAACCCCTTATCCTAACTTACGACCTAAAATTAATTTTGCTACATCTAACCCCACTAAACCTCTAAACTTGTAACCCATTCAACCCCCAAAAACCCTAAACCTCTAAACCCTTAACCCTAACCCCTTAAAACCTAATTCCCAACCCCTAACCAATTCAACACCCTAAACCCCTAAAAACCTAACCCATTTAAGTGTTTATTCCATTTAACCCCTAAAACCCTAACCCCTAACCCCTAAAATCCTTCACTGCTAAATCCCCTAACCCCCTAAACCTCTAAACCTATAACCCATTTAACCCCCTAAACCCTAAACCTCTAAACCCTTAACCCCTAACCCCTTAAACCCTAATTCCCAACCCCTAACCAATTCAACACCCTAAACCCCTAAAAACCTAACCCATTTAACCCAATTAACCCCTAACTTCTAACCCCTAAAATCCTTAACTGCTAAATCCCCTAGCCCCCTAAACCTCTAAACCAACCCTAACCCATTTAACCCCATAAACCCTAAACCTATAACCCCTTAAACCCTAATTCCCAACCCAGAACCCATTCAACCCATTAAACACCTAAACCTCTAACCCCTTAACCCTTTCCCCCTTAAACCCTAATTCCTAACCCCTAACCAGTTTAACCCCCTAAACCCTAAACCTCTAAACCCTTAACCCCTACCCCTAACCCGTTAACCCCTAACCCATTTAAGCCCCTAAACCCCAAGACCCCTAATCCATTTGACCCCTTAAACCCTAAACATATAAACCCCTAATCCCTAAACATATAAACCCCTAGCATATAAAACCCTAAACCCTAAACATATAAAGCCCTAAACATATAAACCCCTATACCCCCAAACCCTAAACATATAAACCCCTAAAACTTTTGATTAAAACATTTAATAAAACTCTCGGCTGAGAGTTTTCTAAACTCTCAGCCTAGATTTCTCTAAACTCTCGTCCTAGATTTTTCTAAACTCTCATCCTAGAGTTTTCTAAACTCTCGGCCAAGAGTTTCATCGGGTAAACTCTCAGGCGCAAACTCTCGTCCGAGAGTTTTTTAGACTTTCGGCCGAGATTTTTGCCGCGCGGTTAAATGTAACTTTAGGTGGGTTAAACTCTCGATCGAGAGTTTTATAAATTTCTCGTCCGAGACATTATCTCGGCCGAGAGTTTCTGGTCAACGAAAAACCCAGAAAATTCTGCAGTTTTCAGGAACCTGCAACTTTGGAGGGACAGAACACCTACAAAAACAATATGTTATATGTCGGACCAAGTACCATTAGATTCATCTCTGAATCTAGTTTCCGATGATATGAGATTTGTGGAGTTTCATTAAGAAATTCAATTTTTTATTAATTTTTTACTAAACCGTGTCAATGTGGAATTTCATTGTTTGAAAATTTGCATTGATTGAAAATTCAATAACTTTCAAATGACAAAACCAAAAAATTTAGAAAAAATCATATTGCATTTCCTCTCCCTGTCTACTTCAAAAGGGTACTCTCATTTTTCTTAGTGACGATCACATTGAAAAGAAAATCTAAGGATCATAAAATGTACTGAAACATCACAGTTTTTTTGGCTTCGTCCATTTCAAAAAAAATAAAAAATAGTGATTTAATCTAAAAATTACCGAAAAATGGTCTGTGCACTAGTGCAATATATGCAGATTATGATGCTATGGTTTTTTTCCAAAAAATGAATAACCTTCCCTAAAAAAAGTTATGGATCATAAAGTGACTATTTATGTTTGCCTAAAAATTTCAAGTATATGCAGTTATTAAACAAGAAATTTACCCCTCTATATGTCAATTTTTTTATTTTATTTTTAAATATGTGTATGGAGGTAAGACAATTCTTTACAATTCCTTTTTTTATGTCAAAGCATAGTTTTCAATAAAAATATGAGTTTAATGGAGTTGAAGTTGAAAAACATAGAAAATTACAATTTTCAACGTGAAAAAAAGTAAAAAAGTGTTTCCCAACTTCACATTTTCACCCATGGATCTGAAGAGCAGCTACAAATCAATAAGGTAAGATCCTTGAGTTAGCTCTACTCTTGGATCACATACGAGCTACAGGAGCCTTAAGACGATAACATGACAAGTAGGAGGAGGATGCCGAAGATCACAATGGAGCGGAGGGCAGTGTTGAGATGTTGTAGAGGAAGCAGTGCAGTGCAAATGAAAAAATAGCGTAGAGGAAACAATGCAGAGGCTGATGGGACTTCAACAACATAGAGAGTTAGTGCTCATGCAGTGCAGAGCTGTGGAAAAATGGTGGCTTCAAGAGGATAGTGTAAAGCAGCAGCTAAGGGAGTTTCAGTGATGGGATGCAGCCTGACTTGTCTATCAATGATTGGTCAGGAGTATTTTAGTTGCTTGATTATTGGAAACTGAGTTGCAGTGAAACAATTAGTAGTGGCAGTGTTATGGCCAGCATGATGCAACAAGTTGAGAGTGAGTTTTAGTACAGATGTGGAAGTGTCAGTGGCAGTGGTCAAAATGGACAACTTTCTCTCATCCTCATGATCGAATCTCAGAGCTGTTTATCTCAGATATGCTGAGTGTTTGTCTTCCTGCTACTTTTTGTTGACTTAGCTAGGCACAATTCTTCACTAGAATAATCTCTACCACACCATCACCATTGAAGAACTGAAGCACTACCAGATATTCGTAAATTGATAATAAGACTAGGCTGCGCCACTCTGATTTGGCTCTGCATAATTAGATTGGCCCAGTGCATTCTCTGCGGTGCTCAGAAGTGGAATGCATAACACCAAACTGGGTGACGCAGTCCTTATGCTGGCCTAGTTAGCCTCTGCATAAGCCTGAAGGTTGAAGCTACAATGCTGCCTCTTTCTGGATCTGTGTCCTCCTATTGCTATTGCCCTTTCAATATTTTTGCTGCTACCCTGTAGAAATATATTCATCAACTAATTTGGTGTATATTCAACTTTATTTGCTATAGCTCTAATACCATGTGAAAATTTCTGAATACATTAATGCAGAAATCCTACTATAGTATCATAGTTTACTTCTCCTACTTGTGAATAAATTATGCAAGTTATTTCGAGAAAAAGCATTCAGAAAATAGTGAAGTAAAAAATACTAACAACCTACACATATGTAAATCATTTACTAAATAATGTGCCCATTCAAACAAAGTGACACATATTTTTCAGAAAATAGTCCCCGGAAAAACCCAATGCGGGGAACCGGTGCAGCAGATATGCGGGTTTATTATTATTACGTGGAATCTGAGTACAGAAAATCTGTGCACCCAACTCATTAACCCGATAGAGAAAATAATATATCTGGAGCAATACTTGTTCTTCTAAGACAAAAATCTAACTGATCCACTCCCTCAAATGGGATTTAGAAGACTCATCTATTTTCTGTTCCTAGAAACCACATCGATGCCCTTGAAGCCCCAGTGTTAAACCTGTTAGGCTCTGTGTCCCACTGCACTGCTCAGAATGGGACTGCCTAACCCTAGATTGGGTAACGAAGTCCTTATTGTTCCTTTAGAGGCCTCTACGTAACTCTCGAATCCCTTTGAAGCTATAGTGCTGCCCCTCATGGGCTTGCGTAGTGGATGAAGCCTCTATGCTGCGTAGCTACTGCTACTCTTGCCCCTTTTCATTGTCCATGATTATTGCTCCTCTGCCACTTGCTAACTCTTGGCTCCGGGATCATATCATCCCCTCAGCGAGTACTACCCCTCACTATAGAAGAAACTTCCAGAAATTATTAGCAAACCCTACCCTAGAATTTGAGATCAATTCCTTAGCTCTACCTGTGTGTGTGTCTCCAACTAACCCTGAAGCCTTTCTCATATACTTTTTCATTGAACACATCAACAACCATGATTAAATATATTATCCATCGTTGAGATTAAAATACTACTTGATCCACGTCACTTAGAACATTTCATCACATGTGTTTAATTAATTCACTTTAATTTTTCAAATTTCTTAAGTTTATACTTAGGGTCCTCATTAAAAAACAATTAATTATTTGAATAACTTCAACACCAAATGAAATTTCTCCAAATGATTTCTGGGTTTTTGATTTGATGTAATTATTAGCCTCTCCACAAAGTTGTAGGGCTATATCACACCTAATGCTACCCCAAATACAAAAAATCTCAACACTCAGCCAATCTAGCTCTCGATACTAGTACGTAACTACCGACAAGCTAAAGACTCGAATGCTCAATCAAGTGGGATGAAGGTACTTTAGTGGCCAAAATCTAGGGCATCCTTTCCCTATATGTGAGGGTGTAGGAAGCACTAGATCCTCATTACCATTACCTTGGTTGATTCTTCGGATCTGGAAGGCATCACCAGTTCTTTCGGGACGTTAGCCCGATTACCCATAAGAATATATCTCTAAAAGGCTCAGTTCCTCTGAGACTATGACGATGATCATGTCTATATAGAATTTTGGTATCATACAGAAAAAACAAAGAACCATATCTTTTTCTTGTTTGATCACATAGCTTAAATATAAAATGAATAATTACATGTCTATTTTTTCGCTTTTTTTTATGTATGTGATTATGTTATTGCATTGATAGAGACCATCCTTCTTCCAATGTAAAACAAAAAATACTAAGTTACACTAACAGGCACCATAGGGGACCCAACAACAACCTGTCAATCTAGGCATTTCTTAAATATGTCCCCATTACCGGTAGGAGTGTTAAGCCTCTCGCCATTTATGCATAGAGGACATCACACTACCAATATTATAGGATTCTCCTTAATCGGGGCATCTTTGACTAGAGGCCCACAACGGTCACCAATAGCCACACCATTTGGGACCCCCCAAGGGTCACCATACACCTCCCTTGATACCACCCCTTCGAGCTCACCACAAGGAAATATTCCCCTTGCACCTCACCAAGGGACCCCCATACACATACCTGTTCAACATCACCATATGATGGTGGTAAATCATCAGTTACCTTTCTTAGCATCATTGAATCTACCATATTTAAGAAAGTTGACGAATGACCCTATTGAACATGGAATTAAATTGCCACCGATGCCCACGAAGCTCACTTCAGGTATTCCAAAATTTGAAGGCAAGCAAGCAGAAGACGCAAGAAATCACATCATGACTTTCCACTTGTGGTTTTCATCAAATAACATCATAGATGATACCATTCGACTACGACTATTTTAGTGCACTCTTACAGGTCCTGTAATGAAATGACATGTTGACCAGCCTTCTGTGTCACATGGAACATTTAACACCCTCAAAACTATATTCCTCACCTTCTAATAACTCCAGATTCATCATGATTCAGGGATGGAAATCATCACCAATTTTAGAAAAACACCCGCCATTCACATATCTGACCACCTCCATGAATGGCGAAGACGTTGCAGCTTGTGCAAAGATAATCTCGACGATAGAGTTCTTTTCTACTTGTTTGGTCAATTTAGTGTGGCCTAAATTGCTGCATTTAATTTGTCAATCCGGGATTCAGAGCCTAATAGAAGCAATTAACATATGTGCAAGATAACCTCTTTCTTATCTTTTTGTCGTTTATGGTCTTTCTAAGGTGAAATGGAAATTCCAAAGTGAGAAACAAGCTTGGTTATAATTGTTCAAGGAAATGATATTCCCCTATAATGATTTACCAACTTGAAACTTAAAAAGGAATTTGAAAATTACAATGACAAAACTTGAAAGGAAATGAAAATATGCTGCTGAAATGAAAAGGTCCTGCTAATCTAATAAATCAAAACAGTGAACTAGTGAGCATGAAACCAAACTATTTTTGCTGCGATCTAAACACAAAATAAATTATGCTGAAAGAAATCCAAAAGTTGCAATAAAGTAAATCTAGATCAATTTACATCAACTTGTCTTCTGATCCCTCATCATTAGTCCAGCTATGATTTTCGGAAGTAACCATAAACAACTTGAGTAACTAATATCTAACTTGCAGAAAGTAAACTAATATCAAATCATACATCCATAATTCAATCCCTCACCATCAGTCCAGCTGTGGCTTTCGAAGGTAACTGAAGATGTCATGCACAATTTAATATATCTAAATTTGCAGAAATGAAACTAATACCAAACTACACATTTCATAATACAATCCCTCACCATCAGTCCAGCTGTGGCTTTCGGAGGCAACTGAAGATGTTATGAGCAGTTTAATATATCTAAATTTGCAGAAATGAAACTAATACCAAACTACACATTTCATAATACAATCCCTCACCATCAGTCCAGCTGCGGCTTTCGGAGGCAACTGAAGATGTTATGAGCAGTTCAATATATCTAAATTTGGTAGAAGGAAACTAATACTAAACTACACATTTCATAATACAATCCCTCACCATCACCCGTATGTGGCTTTCTGGGAGGTAAATCGAAGATAAAAGAGAGAAGTGAATATATCTAAATTTAATGATCAAGCAAATGAGCAAACTGAATTGTCAGCAAGATCGAAATTAGACAAACTAAGAAAAATTACATTAGTAGCGTAACATGTTAGTTCCATGTCATTAGCCAAAAAGATATGAAAATGCCCGGGCTGCCTATCTATAACCTGAAACAAGAGCACTGATCAGTGACTAACAACATAAAACATGAAAGACAGAAGTGAAATGGAAAGCATGAAAGTTTATAAACATAAATGAAGCATATGTATCATGAAAAATGAAATGTATAAACATGTGAATGGATTATGGCACAATGAGCTTTAAAGAAATGAAATAAGAACTATACACTAATGCACAAAACCTTAGCTGAGCAGGGGCCCTCTACACCAGCCTTAGCAACGATCTTCAAGTACGAATTAAGTTGGAAAACAGAGTCTTCTTATATTAAAAATGCAGTCATAACAGTATGGTAGTATTACGACACTAAGGCAGCGTAATTACATTACAGAGCAGACTTGATAAAATTAACAAAGACTAATCGGGACTAACTCCATATGCGTATGCAAACGCGTTATATATAACAAAAGAAATATAACTGTCTCCTAAAGTTTATGCTGGTGGAGAACACGTAGACCATTACGTCCACGGATCTAGGATCATGGCCGTGTTGGAAAATAAATCTATGAGAAGTGGATGCTTGAATTCGACTAAGGAGCCATGTACAGATGTCGACTTGTCCTCCGTAACTCAGAAACGACCATATGAACCTTTACGTGACACGGAACAGAGTCCTGTCGCTGTAAGACTCTATGGTTGACTTCCATGTGGACGCCTTTGAACGCAGCTTCTTTAGATGAGTTTGCTCGAACCAATAGGACACGAACCATGTCCACATCATTCCTGACTTGCCCATGTGGCTCGTTTTTCCTGTAGACACCTGTAACATAGAGTTTCACAAAATAGCTGCGGAAAGTTACAGCAGCTGCGGAAAGTGGCAGGATTCCACAGCTAGATGAACAAAATCTAAATCAAATAGCAAACACAAAAATATAATTAAAAACCATGTTAGATGCTCTTTTTCAATTGATATACAATGATATTTGACAACTCAGGAGGTTCAGGTGAGTGAAAAAGGCATAGAAAAGTGTATGGAAAAGATGCAGAATTGAGACTCAACATACCTCCACTGTGAAGGTGTTGCATGTCCTCATGCAACCAAAATTTTGATATTCCTTCCTTAGTTCATGCGCCTTGACACTTCAGCCAACACATCCAATCCTCTCCTCCTCTTCCTTGGTGCTGCCAACATTCTGGGTTTCTTCATTAAGCACCTAAATTTGATATTAACCAGTGCTCTGCTCAATTTCTGGCATTTCCTTTTCAATTTCTTGTTCTTCTTCTGCCATATTCCAAAATGTAGCATGGTATTATCATGGATGATTTTGTCCAGTTTGCCTTGTTCTTTCAATGTCTCATTTTCATTTTTGATGTGCCGATTTAAAAGCTCTAACTCAAAAATTTCCTGTTTTAGTGATTGGACTAAATCATCCTGTATTGTATGAGGCTGAATGGACAAAGTACTAGGACCTGTTGCTGCATTTTCCAAAGATTCTATATAGTCATATACTTCCTGCTGCTTGGGGTCTATTTCAGGTGTCATTTTTATTGGGCTGTCCCCAAAATGCCGTGAAGGAGAGTTATCTTCAAAATCTGGCTGAGAAGGGCTCACATCAATATCTTGCTGAGAATGGGATGGAGTATGTTCAATGTCTAATTGGGAATGAAATGAACCAGGTTCACAAACTGACTGAGATGGACTATGGTCAGCTGGGGACTGTTCAGATGTTTCCTCTCCCAAGTCAATGAAATGAGGACCCTTCATTTGCGTTTTCCTCAATTTCCCCTTAAGTCTGCTGCTTCTTCTCACACGTTGTGGTGCACTATCCTTTTGTTTTTGTTTTCCTTTCTCTATCTTCTTGGCCATAGAGGACTGTTTTTGAAGATAAACTAGTCTTTCAAATAACACTTGATTATCTTCTTCTTCAGAAGAAGGAGTTTTATGTACAACTTCAATAATTTTTCTCTCTTTTGGTGTTATTGGTTTCTTACCCTTGATTTCTTTCTTCTTCCTCTTTGACAGTCTCTCTTCCCTATCAGTTCTTTCAATTGCAGTAGTAGGAGTATTTTGGATTTCATCAATTGTTCTTTTTCTCCTACTTCTTCTTGTTGTGCTACCTTCAGGAATTTCCTGAGTAGGAGTAATTTGGGTTTCATCATTTATTCTTTTTCTTCTACTCCTTCTTGCTGTGCTACCTTCAGGAATTTCCTGAGGTTCCTCAAAGAAATTTCTAACCATAAATTGTTCCCATGTGTCTTTCTTCTCCTTTAACTCCTTTTCAATCAAAATTTTTACAAGGCCGTGGTGATATAGATGGGGTTCTATATCTCCTAAATGTTTCTGAACAGTCACTGACATTCTCTTCAAACTATTGAATAGAAAATATGGGAGATTGAGAGTTTGATTATCTAGAAAATTCATCAATAACCTGGTATGGTACATGTACATGGACCCAAAACGGCCTTCACATGTAATGAATTTCTGAACAACTAGCAGCAAAGTAGCCCATTCATCTTTCAATGCATGCACAGGAATTCCTCTTTTAAAAACAGTTATGTCCATACCTTGATTTCGTAATATTGTTCTCCATGCTTCATCACTGATGCTTTTATTTTTAAACCAACGCTCACCCTCTTGAAGAAGTTCCGTGGCTGTTGCTATAGATGCTTCATTGACTGCAAACTTAAGGTCTCCAATCTCTGCTTCCAAGCCATCAAACGACCTTGCGAATGCCTTCGTGGCTTCTTTATAATAACCTCTGAATTTCTGGATAAACCGCAGCCAATTTGCTTTCTTCAATATCTCCTTTACTTGCGGATATCCCTCTATAAACTTAGGTCCTTCCGGCTCTGCTCTTAGCAATTTACCCATTTTTTTCTTTTTGCTCTTCACAAATTTGCCTATGTGAGGGTTTAATGGAAATAGAACGACTGAATGCACAGAGATAAGCACAATGACTGTGGGTAAATATCAGAGAGTGGGAATGAGCACAATGAACGAAATGGAGTGAGACAGAACAGAGTGGGGTTTCGTAAGCATGGCAGAGACACAATAGAGAGATTAACAAAGTATAACACATTCAACAACGTTTTGAATTTTGGTGGCTGCACAATAAATATGAACACGTTTCAACAACGGTTATGGATTTATGCGGCTGTAAGAGTCCGTGGTCAAATCAAATACGTCTCATTGTCACCGGTGGGATATTGGAACATGAGTGAAGAACAGGGGTTTAATGATAAAACCGTTTGAGAATGAATGCAAAAGGGTAATATGGAGATCGTGAGAGGTTACGGAATTGTCAATATAATCATTGCACATAATGGATGGAGCTCATGGTTCAGAACTATATAAAAATGTGTTTTTCAATGCTATTTGAAATAAATTTTATTCATACCTTTGGAATCTTTGCCTTTTCCTTGGTCTTCAACTAATTTCTCTTCATTGGTGTCTTGAATGCTCCATGTCTTCATTTTTTATCCTCACACCTACATTTTATTTCATGATTATGGAAATAACATCTGACTGTACAATTTTTTTTGAAAACAGAGTTGTAGCTGCGGAATCTGCTTCTGGCTGCGGAAACTGGAGTCAGCTGCGGAAACAGATGTCAGCTGCGGAAACTGACATAGCTATTACTTGAATGAATGGAGATGAACAGATGACAAATGACCAGATGGAAATGGTCATGGAAAAGATTTTTATTGATGAAATGGAATGAAATGGGTAAAATGAAGTGGAATGGAGTGAGATGGAGTGAAATGAAATGGAATGAAGTGGAATGGAATGGAGTGAATGGTCACAAAATTTGTGAAATGAGAGAGATTTTTTTTTGGAAAATATAGAGTGTCAGGTGTTCCTGATTTTCACCCTATATTTTCTATATAAGACTGCCAATCAGTGATTGGTTTTCAGGCTTATACCATTTTTTTTTTATTTTTTATTTTTTATTTTTTTTTTAACTGAAAAGAACAAAACCTAGGCTGGTGGAGAAGAAGAATTCTTCTGTACCAGCCTGATTGCAGAACTTTCTTGAAACATTTTGACAAAATCCTCTTTTGAGAGTGGCTTATGATAAACTTTCAATTTATGGCCATTCACAATAAGAGGAGTTTGAAACTCATCAATGGTCTTGATTCTTACCGCTCCATTGCTAAAGATCTTGTCAATCTCATATGGCCCAAGCCAATGAGTCCGAAATTTTCCTTGAAAATCTTTAAACTTGGAATCAAATAACAATGCCCAATCTCCTTCTTGAAACTTCTTCTCTTTGATGTACTTGTCATGCCATTTAGCTCTTTGATATTGAACTAGATCAGTTCTTAAAATTGCTTCTTGTTTGATCTCATCTAGCTCATTCAACTGCTCTATTCTATGCTTTTGGGCTTCTGATAAGTCCATCCCCAACTGAACTGCTATCTTGAAGGTCTTGACTTGGAACTCAATGGGGAGCAAGACTTCTTTCCCATAAACAAGTTCATAGGGAGAATGTCCCGTTGTATTTCTCCATGTAGTTCTGTAGGCCCATAAGGCTTCTGGAAGCCTTTCTGCCCAATCTCTTCTATGTAGATGAACAGTTTTGGTGATGATACTTTCAAGAACTTTGTTTGTGGACTCCACTTGACCATTTGCTTGTGGATGGTAAGGAGTAGATCTTCTGTGCTTGATTTTGTATTCTACCATCAACTTCTCCACCAAATTGGATGTGAATTGGCTCCCCTGATCTGTCACAATTTCTCTTGGAACACCAAAGCGAGTAAAAATATCCTCATAAAGAAAATGAACAACTGAATTTTCAGTAGCAGATACTAATGCTTTGGCTTCTACCCATTTAGTAACATAATCCGTACAAACCAATATATACTTCTTTTGCTTAGATGGTGGATTAATAGGTCCAATGAAATCTAAAGCCCATTTTTCAAAGGGTTCAATGAGTACCTGTGTTTGTAATGGCATTTCATTTGAAAGGGTAGGTTTCCCTACTCTTTGGCAGCTGTCACACCTTTTGACATATTGTTTTGCATCTTTGAAGAGGGACGGCCAATAATATCCTAAAGAGAGGATTTTATAGGCCGTCCTTTTGTCTGCAAAGTGTCCGCCGCATGGTTCATCATGACATGCCTTAAGAATATCATGCATTTCATCTTCCCTGACACATCTTCTGATCACAAGATCTGGCCCTGTTTTAAACAATTCGTTAGAAATCCATGAATATTTTGAACTCTCCTGAATAATTTTTCGTTTTTCACTTGGAAATAAATGTGAAGGTAGTTTCCCTATAACCAAATAGTTAGCAATATCTACATACCAAGGGGTCTTAGTAGTTACTGCAAACAAGTGTTCATCAGGAACCTTATCCTCTACAGGAGAATCTTCTTTAGTATTCTGAATCCTAGACAAGAAATCAGCTACTGTATTTTGTTTCCCTGGTCTATCCAACACAGTAATATTGAATTCCTACAAAGTAAAACCCATCTTGTCACTCTCATTAGTAACAAAGCTGTTCATCAAATATCTAATTGTGCATTTAATATATGAACAAAAGTTTCTCATACCATGTAATGTCATAACTTATTAATTGCATGAAAATGTACTCTAAAAACTCTTTTCAATCATAAGATAGTTCAACTTCCCGTGGGAGCTAGATTTTTACCGGGTATAATAAATGGCATAAGGAACTAAATATTTTTTACCCTAACATGCTTCCTAGAGCTTTATCTCACATCCTAGAGAAATATGAAAAAGGGAGTTTCCACCTGTCTTCTCAAGATAAAAGCCTGATATTCTTGTTTTCAAATGGTGCCGACACAATCAGGATCCCATTTGAATTCACAGTCTTTTGTAAGCAATTTGAAGAGTGGAGATGCTATTTTAGTGAAGTTTTCTATAAATCTTCTATAGTAACCAGTAAATCCTAGAAAACTTCTAACATCTCTTTGACAATTTGGAACAGGCAACTTGGAAATGACTTCAACTTTTGATCTATCAACCTTAATCCCATCTCCTGAAATATAACATCTTAATGAAAGGTTTGTTTCTTTACATCTTATAAGAAAATTTTCCAAATTTTCTAATGCCTCTTCAAATGAATTACCGTAAACTGTAAAATCATCCATATAAACCTCTACACAATCATGGATTAGATCAGAAAAAATTCCTAGCACTGCTCTTTGGAATGTTTCGGGTGCATTACATATCCCAAAAGGAAGCACTCGGTAGGCAAAAGTTCCCCATGGACAAGTAAATGTGGTCTTATCTTGATCTTCAGGTGCTACCTGAATTTGATTATAGCCACTAAAACCATCCAAAAATGAAAAGTACTTTTTATCTGCTAATGTGTCTAATACCCGATCGATAAAAGGCAAAGGAAAGTGATCCTTCAAAGTTGCTTTGTTCAATTCCCTGTAATCAATGCATACCCTCCATTTACCATTCTTTTTAGGTACTATAACCAAAGGAGAAAACCATCGGCTATCTGAAATTGGATAAATGAAGTTTACATTGAGTAGTTTTTGGAGCTCTTCTTTCACTATCTCCCTAAGATTTGGATTCATCCTTCTTTGAGATTGTCTGATTGGTCTACTGTTTTCCTCAATATAGATATGATGGATGCAAGTCTTAGGATCAATACCCTTCATGTCAGTATACTCCCATGCAAATGCAGTAGAATGTTTTTGCAAGATTTTGGTTAGTTCTTCTTGTTGTGATTCTTCCAAAAGTTTGTTGATATTCAGTGTTTTTCCTGGAAAAATCTCAATAGTAGAACTACCAAACTCTTCCATAGAGTAAAGAGACATTTGTCTTGATGATAAATATTCTATGTCAGATTCCAACTGAAATTGTGTGGGGTCATATTATGAAGATGTCTAAAAATTTTCTAATGTGTTCAGAATTTGACTATCCTCACTGATTTCAGAAATGGTAAAGACAGGTTGTGTAGTGTCCTCATCATCAACCCATTCATTGTCTCCTCCTTCTGTGATTGCTCTTGCTGGAGGATACAAATTGAATTTCTTTGTCGAATTACCATTAGAAATGTACATGTCCCCAGATCTACAACTAATAAAAGCATCAGCTGTGGCTAGCTAAGGTCTTCCTAAGATAAGTGGGTGCCCTCCTAGATTACTCTTGGGAGTCAAAATCATAAAATCTACTGGATATTCCCAAGAATCTAAGGAGACTGAAATATCTTCTAATACACCATCTGGTTTGATAATTGATCGATCCGCAAGTTGCAGTAAAGTAGGTGTAAAAAGAAGATTAGGAAGTTTTAGCTGTTCCATAGTCTGTCTACTCATAATGTTGATAGCAGCCCCTAAGTCAATCAATGTGTTTGGAATTTCTATCCCATTTATATGTGTCTTGACAATTGAACTTCCTGGATCTACATACTTCTGCATGGTAATTTTTCCCATCATAATATCTGCAATCTTTCCTACCAGGTGGATTCTTCTTGTGTCTTTTAGTTTCCTTCCTGGTCTTTTAAAACTCAACTCCTTTATGGTTTTTGCTAGAATAGGAATTTCTCAAATGGCTTGTAGCAAGGGAATCTTGATACAAACATTCTTTAATTCATCTAGAAAGTCATAGTTAGGAAACAAGATTTGTTTTTCCACCCCCTTGTCAATTTGTAGTCTTTCAGGAAAAGGAGGTGTAGATGAAGATGCAGGTTGCTCAAATATAGGAGTTGTGGGAGTTAACTTTTCTTTTTCTTTTTGCATGCTTGGATTTTGAAGAGATTCTTCCTCATAACCTTTATTGACTTGAAGAGAGTCCTCCTCAGAGGTATCTTGCTCTTGAATATCTATAGAAGGTTTTTCTAAAACTCTACCAGATCTGAGTTGTACATCGTTGAGAGGAACAATCATGTAGGTAGGAAATTGTTGTCCTTCTACCATGTAAGTATTCTGAGGATTCTTATTGTTAGGATTTGGCAATGGCTGAGCTGGAAGTTGATTTGTCTTTTTTTGGTATGGGAGCATGAGTTGAGGATTTGGATTTTGTTGAGAAGGTTGTTGTTGTGGAAATGGCAATGAAAGTTGTGGATTTGGGTTTGGAAGTTGTGGAGCTTGCTGATTTTGAAAAGATGGAGGATATTGATAAAATTGAGCAAATCTCCCATAAGGATTTTGCATCCCTTGTACCCATGGCTGATATGAATTTTGATGTTGGGGCCAAGGTTGTTGCCAAGGATTCCAACTTGGTTGGGTTTGAAAATTCATAGGGTTGTTAAACCCTTGAGTTTGTTGTCCTTGCCAAGGTCTCCTTACAACAAACAGAGAGATTCTACTGAATTTGGGTCTTCTTGAAAGACAGCTTTGAGTCCAGGAATTGAAGGACAATCCTTGATCTCATGATTCTCTGAGCAAATCATACATGTTTCTACAACTTTTGCATCCAAGGGACATTCCCTTAAAGCATGTTTCTTCCTACATTTCGGACAAAAGATGGTTAAAGCATCTGTTTCTGCTTTCTGCTTGTTTTGGATTTTAAGGGTGTCTAGTTGTTCACTAAGGCTCCCTAAGATATCAGTTTTGAACTCATCAAGCATGTTACCAATCTCTGCCCTACTTACTGATCTAGTTGCAGATTTGTTAGCCCTAATAAGAGAAGGATCCCTAGGCCCTTTTCCTGTTTTAGATTTTCCCCTTGAGAGATGGACACATGGTTCTGTTATGTCACGAAGTGGGAGTTGAGAAATGTCTCCTTTCCCCATCATGTTTAAAATATCTATCCATTCATCTCTAATGGCTTTTAATATGAGGGCTTTCAAGGTTTCATCATCTAAGTTACTCATCTTTTCTCTTTTCAAGTTGTATTGAAATATTTCAAGTAAGTCTTCCAAATTTTCATCTTCTTTTTGCATCATCTTGAATACCTCATCCTTGTGATTGGTGGGCATACAATAGTCCAAGTATCTATCCAAAAATGTTTGTTTCATATCATTCCAAGTCCTAATAGATTGAGTGGCCAATCCCATGAACCATTTCAAAGCAGATCCCTTCAATGTTGAAGGAAACAGTTTGAGTTTTTGAGAGTCTTCCATATAGTCATAGGTTCGGCACACAACTTAAAACTCAAAAAAAAATGTTTCAGGATCCTCACTTCACAATCCATAAAAGTTAGGGAGGACAGATGGTGAGATATTTTTTATTGTTGCATGAGTTTCCTCATCAACTATAGGGAATCAAAACAAGTTGTCTCCTTCCCTATTTCTACCATTATTTCCTTCACCATTGTTGTCTCCATTGTTTCCTCCTCTTCTACCTCTACCTCTACCTCCATCTATTACTTCCTCTGCCATGATAGTTTCTTTAGAGTCCTTAAAGTCCTCTAGTTCTTCTACCAAAGGAGGATGAGAGAGAGTCTCTTTGTTTTCTAAATGGGATTGAGTAGATGGTATAGGAGAATCTTCTAATTCAGCTGCTCCTTGAGTTCCAAAAATCTTAAGGCTAGGGGTAGATGGTGGTGAATCTGGTATATGCCTTGAAGAAGATGGAGTTGTGAAAATTGAACTCTTGGCTTTAGCTATAAACCTTCCCCTAGAATCTCTTTCCCTATGCATGTCATTTTTTTATTTTTTAAAAAAGTTGGGCTAATAATTCTCTTTCTGATCTTCCAGGTCACACTAGGTGCAAGAAGAGAGCATACTTAAGAAATTACTAAACCAATAAATCTCTTTTCTGATCCTCCAGATCACACTAGGTGCAAGAGGAGAGCATACTTCAAGAAGTTATCAAGTTTTCCCTTCTTTTGTGATTTTGTGTTTTTTTTTTATAAAGAAATTGGCTACCTAGTTACACTTCCCCGACAACGGCGCCAAAATGTTTGGTCAATTTAGTGTGTCCTAAATTGCTGCATTTAATTTTTCAATCCGGGATTCGTAAGCTGATGAAGTGTGGTGCACTATATGTGCAAGATAACCTATTTCTTAACTTTTTGTCGTTTTTGGTTTTCTAAGATGAAATGGAAATTCTGAAATGAAAACAAGTATGGTTATGTTTGTTCAAGGAAATGATATCCTCTATAATGATTTACCAACTTGAAACTTGAAAAGGAATTTGAAAATTACAATGACAAAACTTGAAAGGAAATGAAAATATGCTGCTGAAATGAAAAGGTGCTGCTAATCTAATAAATCAAAACAGTGAACTAGTGAGCATGAAACCAAACTATTCTTGCTGCGATCTAAACACAAAATAAATTATGCTGAAAGAAATCCAAAAGTTGCAATAAAGTAAATCTAGATCAATTTACATCAACTTGTCTTCTGATCCCTCATCATTAGTCCAGCTATGATTTTCGGAAGTAACCATAAACAACTTGAGTAAATGATATCTAACTTGCAGAAAGTAAACTAATATAAAATCATACATCCATAATTCAATCCCTCACCATCAGTCCAGCTGTGGCTTTCGGAGGTAACTGAAGATGTCATGCACAATTTAATATATCTAAATTTGCAGAAATGAAACTAATACCAAACTACACATTTCATAATACAATCCCTCACCATCAGTCCAGCTGTGGCTTTCAGAGGCAACTGAAGATGTTATGAGCAGTTCAATATATCTAAATTTGCAAAAATGAAACTAATACCAAACTACACATTTCATAATACAATCCCTCACCATCAGTCCAGCTGTGGCTTTTGGAGGCAACTGAAGATGCTATGAGTAGTTCAATATATCTAAATTTGCAGAAAGGAAACTAATACTAAACTACACATTTCATAATACAATCCCTCACCATCAGTCCAGCTGTGGCTTTCGGAGGCAACTGAAGATGTTATGAGCAGTTTAATATATCTAAATTTAACTATTGAAGCAAATGAGCAAAACTGAATTAAACAAAGCAGTACTGAAATTAAACAGAAACTAAGAAAAACAAATTAGCAGCAGAACAATGTTAATCCCATGTCATTAGTCAAAAAGCTATGAAAATTCCTGGGCTGCCTATCTATAACCTGAAACAAGAACACTGATCAGTGATTAACAACATAAAACATGAAAGACAGAAGTGAAATGGAAAGCATGAAAGTTTATAAACAGAAATGAAGCATATGTATCATGAAAAATGAAATGTATAAACATGTGAATGGATTATGGCACAATGAGCTTTAAAGAAATGAAATAAGAACTATACACTAATGCACAAAACCTTAGCTGAGCAGGGGCCCTCTACACCAGCCTTGGCAACGATCTTCAATTACGAATTAAGTTGGAAAACAAAGTCTTCTTATATTAAAAATGTAGTCATAACAGTATGGTAGTATTACGGCACTAAGGCAGCGTAATTACATTACAGAGCAGACTTAATAAAATTAACAGAGACTAATCGGGACTAACTCCATATGCGTATGCAAACGCGTTATATATAACAAAAGAAATATAACTGTCTCCTAAAGTTTATGCTGGTGGAGAACACGTAGACCATTACGTCCACGGATCTAGGATCATGGCCGTGTTGGAAAATAAATCTATGAGAAGTGGATGATTGAATTCGACTAAGGAGCCATGTACAGATGTCGACTTGTCCTTCGTAACTCAGAAACGGCCATATGAACCTTTACGTGACACGAAACAGAGTCCTGTCGTTGTAAGACTCTATGGTTGACTTCCATGTGGACGCCTTTGACCGCGACTTCTTTAGATGAGTTTGCTCGAACCAATAGGACACGAACCATGTCCACATCATTCCTGACTTGCCCATGTGGCTCGTTTTTGCTGTAGACACCTGTAACATAGAGTTTCACAAAATAGCTACAGAAAGTTGCAGCAGCTACGAAAAGTGGCAGGATTCCGCAGCTAGATGAACAAAATCTAAATCAAATAGCAAACACAAAAATATAATTAAAAACCATGTTATATGCTCTTTTTCAATTGATATACAATGATATTTGACAACTTGGGAGGTTCAGGTGAGTGAAAAAGGTATAGAAAAGTGTATGGAAAAGATGCAAAATTGAGACTCAACACTACTTATAATTTAAAACTATCACACCAGAAGTTGTAAAACATGTGCCAACGCAAAACCCTCATAGTGAGGAAGAGGCCATAAGTAAAGCCCAACATCTAGAACTCATTTACACGCAATATGGATATATGTACCATATCCTTCCAAATGCCCCATGCCTTCAAACATATAGAGAGTTACCAAGCACGTCAAAAAATGATGATGGTTTGATAGGGTCCTTAGCCCAAATTCAACAAAACAATAGTTACCAGTATCCTGCATATTCGCATGATACTACACGTAATGTATCACTACCTGGGTACTACGATAGTCATCCTACACCTCTATAGAACATGAGTAATAGGGAAATTCCATACCACCAGCTGCAAGGAGATTTAGCTAGAAATGGGACTCAATACTCACCTAGAAATGTTGATACTAGAAATTCATCTAAACACACATACATCAACAAGGGGCAAGAAAACCGATATTCACATTTCCCAACACAAAAAATGCAACGAGTGCAGAGCAACACATGGGTTAATCTAGTACAACCCTCCCAAGCTCATCATTAACCTTCATATGACTAGGAGAATAAGAATAATCCTTTGAATGTTGCAAAGAAAAATACAAAGAGCAGACCAAAGGGAGACACTCGAAAGGTGAGCAACAATCAAAAATGCCCCCCAGGATCTCAGGCTAGGGGCAAAGAGAATTGAAATAAAAACCAAGAACCAAATAGTAACTCTCAGTGGAAAAACAAGACAACTAGTTTAAGGACAAATAATTCTTGTGCCATATGTGGGGAGTATGATCATTACACCCACCATTGTCCTGAACTCCTTCATTTGAAACGACTTCAGGGTAACTGAGGACAAGGGGGGGAAAACCAAAACCCTGTAGTCATGGAGGAATATTTCCCCCATCAAGGAGTGGTTAACACCCAACAACAACAACCATCCCACCAAAACAATGTTGAAGGAACGGCTCAAAGCATTTACCATATATTCATTGATGAAGAAGATATGTTCTTCCAAACACAGAAAAAAAATTATGAAGCACCCTTGGATACCAACCCTTTAGGTACAAGCATGAGCACACCAATAGCCCCATTAACCATATCTAACATACCTATGGATCCCATGACAAAAATGGTAAAATGGATGAAAACGCGCACAAGGAATCATTCCAAATATTCTCATAGCTACAGTACAATGGGTGAATTAGCTTATTCTCCCTTAGCTATGCCAGCATTAGAAGTCCTAAAATATTTCCCAACCTAGAAGAAAGCCTTACTTTCCAGATTAGGCACAATCGACCCTTATGATTCTCGCTTAATGGTCTTCGATCTAGACAAAGCAAGCCCAAGGCTTCCTTTTCTAGTCACTTTCCAAATACCGGTTTCAGTCCAGAACATCACCATTCATTGGTGCATCATATATGAAGGAGCATATAAATGTATCATGTCCAAAACAGTTTGGAAGAAGTCAAGATCGCTAGAATTGAAACCATATGACATCATTCTAAAATCATATGACAAGCACCCATCAACCCCCATGGGCCTTTTCTAGAAAGTACCAATACACCTTGCCGAAAAAACAATACTCATAAAAATTCAACTCTTGGACATGAAATTAGAGTATAAGATCCTCCTTTTATGAAGTTATATGTATGATATGAAAGTTGTATCATCATCTATTTTTCGGGGTGATGATTTCTCCCATGAAGAAAAAATCATCACCATCAACCAACTCACGTATTACGAAAAGAAACCCACAACCAATATAGATGTCATACTACCATACGTAGATACATTTACTGAGTGGATCACAACATACTTAGAATTTGGTCCTGACCAATTCAAACCTTCTTCCCTCCTTGGAACATACCCAGGAAATCCCCATGTAATACTTGAGGAAACCCCGCAAATTAAAGATGCAGTAGTGTGCATGATGAGTTCATCAAACACTGAGAGTAGCCCAGAGCCAGAACCTAACATCATGGATGTCATCACCAAGGATTCAACATTCCTACCATACACCATCTCTGAGACCCCATTTTTGCATCCCCCACCTATTTTTGTTAAGCAACAAGTCATGGCAACTCTTACATTTCCAAATATGGCTCTCACAATACCAGTCTAGTATTTGGCCCCTCCGGCCATTTCAGGAAACCTAGGAATTACCACTATAAGAATAAATTCTATTACCTCTCAAGAGGTCACAATAGCAAAAGAACCCCTTGTAATGATACCAACTGGTACTACCGCAAAGGATAACAAGAAAGGGAAGAAGTTCTATGTCCCTAGGATTCCTAGGGTGTCTCAACCTTGTGCTTTGTGGAATATCATAGGCCATCCTATCAAAATTTTCCCAGAGTTAGACAATTTGAACTCTCTTCTACATCATGAAAAAAGAATGCAACCACAACTCCATGTAATGGTGCATTACCCAGTTGCTGGTACTTACCCAACTCGTAAGTAGTACTGGCTCGCATACCATTTACTTGGTGAGTACCTATACTTTGTGCAAAATTTGCGCTAGTCACTCCCATGGTAGAGAAGTATTCCCTATGGTACAACAATTTTAGAATATTTCCATCAAACACCATTCCCTGTGAGAGAAAAATTATTGTATCCCTTGTACACCATCGAGATTACATCAATTCCTTCTTACTAAAAACAAACCAATAATCACAGAAATCCTTCCACCATCTAATGCCGACGACACAGAACACCATATACAATTCGTACCATCATCTGTGGGAACCATGATTCGTGTTGTCTTCTCATCATTTCTTAGTGTCGAGACCACTACAACTACTGCACCAATATTAGTACCTTCGACGGTGTTGACCCATCCCATCTGTGATTTTTAAAACTCATCTAGTTCTATGACATCAACCATTGAATCATATCCTTATTTCTCTACCATCACTATTAGGCTCAAATCCACTCCTCACAGACATGCACAAACAAAATCCCCCTTAGAAATCCTATTTCACTCTGATGAGGATATATTAGAGGGCATGAGAAAACCTAAATTTCCATGAGATGGCATGCACCACCTCTCATTTTCTCTACCAAAAATAACATTTGTGCCTAACAGCACAGAAAACCGTGATATTTGCACCATTGAATCAACATATTCCTGTCATCAGGAAAATTAGATTGGTTCAAGAATCCCATCCCAACACCTGATGCATTTGAGGAGGGGAATATGTCGAAAATTGCGCCTACCATCAAGATGAATATCTTGAAAAAACTTGGAAAATTTAACGAAATATCTCTAGGAGCAACATGATTTTGAGAAGAAGTAGCCACATGCACCACCTTGTTCCAGAAGAATTGGGATATCTTCGCATGAGACTATTCATATACACCGGGTCAATGTACCACCATTGTGTAACATCATATTGACACATGGCCTAACGTCTCCCCCCCGTCCGCCAAAATCAACATCAATTGCATCAATCTAAACATGAAGCAATCAAACAAGATATAGAAAAAATCCACAAAGACAGATTCATATACTTGATTTCTTACACGTCTTGGGTTTCTAACCTTGTACCTATCATGAAAAAAAAAGGCACTATCCAGGTTCGTACCGATTTTCGAGATCCAAGCAAGGCCTATCCTAAGGAAAAATACCGCACTCCATTTATTGACCAAGTCATTGATGCTTGTGTCAGTCACGAGGCCTTGTCCTTCATGGATGGGTTCTCGAGGTATAATCATATTTAGATCCGACATACAGATTGATTCAAATCTTCACTCACTACCCGCTGGGGCACATTCACATACCAAGTTATGCCATTTGGTCTTAAAAATGCTAGCGCCACCTTTTAGTGGGCCATGAACTATATCTTCCAAGACCAATCTCTTCTCATCCTTGTCTACTTGGATGATCTCCTGGTACGATCCAAGAGGCGCACTGACAATTTGGAAGATTTGCGCCTAGTACTTTAGAGATGTTGACAATACAACGTGTGCTTGGACCCTCTCATGTGTTTTTTCTGTGTAAGTGTCAAAACACAAATACAATTGATAGTGTCCCAAAAAGGGATAAGAGTTGGCCCTCTTAAGGTCCAGGAAATCAAATATGTACCACTACAACAAAAATTAAAACAACTACAAAGCCTATAGGGTAAGTTCAACTTCTTATGATGCTTTGTCCCTGACTACGCCACTTGCGCGCAAGGCTTCCTGCATCTCCTTCGTCAAGGAATTCCATTCAAATGGAATGAACTAGGTCAAACATAAATTGAAGCATTAAAAGACGTTTTGTATTCTACTCCTTTTATGAGCCCACCTGACAACAAAAAACACTACACCCTATACCTATCTGCATCATACATAGCCATTGTCGTGGTGCTAGTCAAGGAAAGGCAAAACAACAAGGAGTATGTAATTTATTATGTAAGAAAAAAACTTACCGGCCTACATTGATGTATGAAACATAAGATAAAACAACCTTAGCCCTGGTACATGCAGTATAAAAGCTTTCGACATTACATCATCCTTCAAACCACTACTCTCATAGCAGCTATCGATCCTATGAGATATTTTCTAACTCGCTGAATGATGAACCATAAGTACACCCAATGGGTAGCTATACTATAATAATTTTATTTGTAGTTTAGTTCCTCTAAGAGAAAAAAAGTGCTCATCTTCACCGAATTCATCACTGATCTCCCAACTGAGACATAAGGATCCCGTATTAATGTAGCACTACCTAATGAACACTTCTTCTTAGTGACAATAGAGGATCCTTGGTGTGAAGATATCCTCCTCTTCTTACGAACTTAGAGGTTCACACCCTAGCTCACTCGAGATGATAGAAGGCACATAAACCATCAGGCCCTCGGATACATGTTATTAGGGAATGTCCTGTATCAACGAGGCATCGACAAAATATTACGAAGATGCCTTACTCACTAACAAGCTGAGAAAGTCTTGAATGACTTCCATATTAGGGCTTGCAGCGGCCACTTATCAGGAATGGCCACTGCCCAAAAATTCCTACGTGTCGGTTATTTATGGCCCACACTACATCACAATTTCATTCAAGAAGTCATAAGGTAAGAGTGATGCCAACACTAATCTCACAAGGTGTGAGGCTCTCCATCTCCCCTATCGCTAGTCATTGTAGCAGGTCCCGTTTGTAAATCGGGCATCGAATTCATGACTTGCAACCCCACATCATCGAGCAAACACAAGTACATTGTAGTGGTTGTTGTCTATATCACCAAATGGATAGAATCCATGCCCACATACAACAACATTACAAAAACCACAACGCGAGTTTTCTTCAACCATGTCTTCACATAGTTGGGTGTACCTAATGAGTTAGTGTCTGACCATGGAAAACATTTCAAAAATGAAATATTCTAGGAACTATCCCAACACCTTTGTTTCACACATGAGTTCGCGTCACCATACTACTCCCAGTCCAATAACCAAGTAGAAGCTATCAAAAAATTACTCAAAACTATGTTATAACGTATGGTGAACAACCAGAAAACCAACTGGCATCATATGGTATTCTTAGCTTCATGGGCATATCGAACAACAGTCAAATCCTCAACAATATTCACACCCTTCGAGTTAGTGAACGGGGTGGAGGTCGTGCTTCCCATTAAATGCGAAATCTTCACCCTACATTCCACCATCAAACTTCCAACCGATACTTAGCCCTTAGA
This sequence comes from Pinus albicaulis, assembly GCA_034641835.2. Classification (NCBI taxonomy): domain Eukaryota; kingdom Viridiplantae; phylum Streptophyta; class Pinopsida; order Pinales; family Pinaceae; genus Pinus; species Pinus albicaulis. The sequence continues at coordinate 281,223,453 of CM076578.1, read as the reverse complement.
GAAACGGTTGGTACACCTAGAACTCATCGATGAAAGCTGACAAGAGTCTCTCCAACATAACGAAGGCCACAAGAAAAGGATGAAAGCATCATTCGACCACAACATCACCTCACACTCATTACCAAGGGGGAACTAGTCCTATGCTATGATGTTTCAAAAGAAGCCTTAGGACCTGGGAAATTCGAAACATTATGGAACGGTCCTTACATCGTCAAACATCCTCTCCTCAAAGGAGCATAAATTTTATCAGAGCCTGACGAGACATGCCTAAATAGCCCTCTCAATGCACTCTACCTCAAAAAATTCCACCCATAAAAATAAAAAGGCCTTAGTACCCTAGAATAGATATGTATGAACCATAATTTTTTAGGATGATCTCATCATCATGGGCTTATTCTGAAACTCACACTCTTCTGTCACATATGGATTGTCCTCCCATCTACTATTTTGGATTCTCTAATGGAGCCTCTCGATGGTCACAAAATTTAGTTTCTGCCACCTAGGCCATATATTCTTCTAACGATTCACCATACCTTGCCAACGGAGTATGTATTGTGTCAGCAAAAAAAATCAAGAATAATATGACGATGTCATAGGACTGTTAAGCGACACCTCCCTCTAAGGCATCAACCATTTACATGTCTTTCTTGATTCCCAATTAGTAGTATCATAGTTAAATCAAAACTTTGGAGTTTGGGATTCACACTTCTTTAGGAATTACCTCCATGCACAAAGATTAGCCCGCATTTTTTATCATATTATATTTACACATATACCAAGAGATCAAAATCATGTAGCTGATCAAATAGCTAGCCATATCCGATACTGGAATGCATCACGTATATATCATGAATCATGTTTAAAAAACCATCGTAGATAGTGAATCCATCATAATAACAACACCCATCATACACATACAAAAAATCATAAAAATAGCCATAAACACATCATCAAAGCCATGAAAATACACCTCATATATATACATCAAAAAATATATGTGTCCCATTATACAATAAATGATTTCACTCGCTCTCAGTCAGGGAAAAATAGACATGTCATCAAAATTCAGGGAAGCATCCTCATAATGGGTAGTGTGCCCTAAATTACAATTTGTGCAAGGTCACCACACAAAGATCATATATTTAAGTAGCGATGGGATGACTCCCCTAGATTCGCCTACGCGGTCCCCACAAAACCAAGTTATAGGGGCGATATAAGGAACCCCTGTATGGCCCACCCAATATGAAAATGGAAAAATTAAGAATAATAAGGTTTTAGTGCCTGCCTAACACTCTTAGCGCGTACCCCTGGTGCTCTGGCTGACCACAATGGCAAGAAATGCTTTGATCTCAGCTTCTGACCTCTTAAGCTCAGTAAACAAAAATGAATCAAAATTGGGCCATATTAGCCTATGTATCACCCTTTTCACCATTTTTAGGAGCCCATAATTGGATCTTAGGCTATCCAATCATAATACCACGAGAGACACAATGATCAAAATTTCATCATCTTTTCATCTGGACCTCCTTGTTCCTCTTTTCAAAAAAATTTATTTTCAGGCCCATCGCCCCTTTCCATACTACATCTAAGGTATGCCCTCTCTTGTTTGTTTCAATTCATGTTATTTGAAAAGATTTATATGGAAAATATGTTTTTACTTGGGGTATTGACCACATATGTTGCAAGTACACCAAATCACCATATTTACAAGGGAGTAAAAGTACACGAGTAGGAATCATCCTATTCTCAGTATGATAGGATTCCCTCCAAACCTTTTCATATCCTGACATAATTTCTCCAAAATAATAAGCCATATTATTCATTCACCTAACCATGTTTATCATCACCTCACCTTCCACATGATAAAAACCCTTCCAGGTCGATAGAGCCACACCTCCCATGGCATCCATCAATTTCTTAGACCATAAGCCACTATCTAGAGCCATGGACACCAACCTCAACCCACAAACCATCTCATTCCTATGCATTTATTCTCAATTTTTTTTTCTCATTGCATATGAAAACCTAATTCACGGGCGACCTATGGATTAAAAAAAAAAAACATCGCCACATTTCACATTTGTCCTACCACACCCTCATTAACATAGCCCATCTTTGACATTCAATCCATCTAATCACCCTCACACTGAGACCAATGAATGGGACTCCCAACATTAGCAAAACACCCCCCTCACATCATCATGCAAGTTCATACATTTTAATGGGGCACCCATCTCTGTGCTTGTACATCCAAACCACTTTCACATTCTTTTGGAAAGTGTACAAATATTTCTTAGGAGAAATACTTCCACCCATATTTTTACGTTTCATACCTCGCAACAGTCCCTTGGCACCCTTGGTCGAAGTTTCAAATTATTTACCACACCCAATCACGAAAGTTATAGCAAACATACACCCACCTTGGATGTCCTACCGACCCTAGGGATACCTTCATCAGAAGTTTTTGTGGCTACCACCACTCACATTAACAACTCCAACCTCGGGAAAGTTAACCATCACCATTATTTTTAGCCACTTATCATCATCATGTCTTGTTAACTCATCACATTATGCCCTGCTTCACAAGAAACCTTGATCCCTTGTATCAGTACTTGTTTCAGAAGGTTGATGTTTCTTTCCTGTCGACTTCAACCAATACTTTTTGGGAAGGAGATTTTACCTTGGATGGATCCCTAACACCATAGGGGCATCGTCCGATGGAAAAATGGGCATTTATATCACCCATTGATGTCATGGGCCACCCTTACATTCAGCATCAACGCCATTTTTCATGTCAAGCTGGTATCATACTTCATAACCGTTGCACTCTGTCAAAATTAGTCGAAGACCCATGTATCAGTAAGCATATCTTTCAGAAATGCTTAAATTATCATACACAAGAAGGTTCCTAGAAGTCAAATAACCATGCATATATTTAAAACTTCATCCAAAAGTGTTATACCCATACAATGCACATGGGTGCGACATTCAACCTTTTTGTTCAAAGAAAAAATGCCTTGGAGGGCATCAATAACAACCATCATCAACCAACCATAGTTCACCTACCATAATGTGACTTGGCATAACCAATATCTCTCACATTATATTAAGGTGGAAATGCAAAGGTGGGTTACACTTTTGTAAGAAATGTGCCTGAAAATTTCACTCTACCAAAATTTTGGCCGAACTTTTGGAATTAATTCAGTCGAACTTTTTCTGTTGTTTTCTGAACTTGTTCCATCGTCTATATTGATGGCTTCGGCAACCAGATATTTTCCAAAGATAGAAAAACCAACGTCGAAATTTCGACCGAAAGTTTGTTTATAAATATAGCGGCCTGCAAACAATAGGAATATTTACTACAATTTCAGTTTAACTATATTATTAGCTGACCATTGGAGAGTGGGTAAGAGGTGCTTTACATATTAATTTCTATTTTGTAGGTAATTTTGGTATGATTTTTTTTTTTTGGGTTGCAATTTTATTTCTTGGTAGTCTATTTGCAGCTTTCCTCTACATCCTCAGCTTCCTTGGCTTACTTTATGTCCTCGACATCCTCTGTGTACTTGTCTTCAACGACATCCTCAGAATCTTTTGTCTAATGTTCTAAGTAAGTGTTCTCCCTTCACTATGACCTCTATATGCTCCTCCTTTATTTAAAAACCTGAAAATTCAACTGAAAAATGCATTAAAATATTCCTCATCTATTCATGGGTTAAAAATATCTTCATCATCCGTATTTGTTGTTGTATTATGCTCGTATTTTTTGATCTTGGAACTCCATAAATTCATGTTGTTAGGGATTGATTTTATGTCTTATGAAAAAAGAATTGTGTATAAACAAAATTGTAAATTATTAACCACATAGCAATCGCTCCTCAAGGAAAAGAAGCCTTACCACATAGCAATCAAAGGATCTTAAACTGCTAGGTCATTTACTGATTCAAGGTAAACGAGGTAAACAATCACCGGTGGTGTTGAACCCTATGATGCCTTCGATGCCTCTGCTCTTTTTTGAATAAGTCGTCCACCTAGACTAGTTAGAATGAACTCTTTTGACCTCGACAAAATAGCATGCACTAGAGAAACTAGGATATACTTACTTTTGTCTGGTCCACTTTTGTCCGGTCCTCGCTCATTGAAGTGAAATATAATCAATCAGATTGATTGCGCTTGGATTTCTAACTTCATAAACTTGGTTGTTTGACAAATGAAATATCACCATTCAAATAAATATATCAAGAATTATACTCACATTTCTCTGCATCAATTTCCATATAATATTATTACATTGGATTAATTAATTAATGCTTTAAACACATAGAGAAAATGAATATGAATATAGTTACATAAAATTAAGTGATGATTCCTACAGTATAACCTCATCGACTTTTAACAACAACATTGAACAAACCATACATGTATGGTTCATTTGACTTGAATCCACTGCTTGAAGCCAAAAACAGAGGACATATCAAGTAGTTTTTTAGCATAATAAACAAGTAATACAACATCAATAATTTAACAATAAAATGATAGTCTTGTAGAGTTGATTTATGATACTTTTTATTTTGAGGCAAGAAATCCCTCTAACACTTCCTATCCAAGCCATGTGCAAATTGAAATAGAAAGGATAAAGAATATAACAATTATTAAGAAGTTGGTGAGCATACAAAAGGTGAAGTATGTTATCAAATAATCTATCTAATCTGAGTGTGACTAAGGATTCATCCTTGGAAATATTTTGGTGTTTCCCAGCCCAAAGATTAGCACAACCATCTGAAAATTTCATAGTCTTGGAATAATTCATCATAAGAAGGCCAAGTATAGCAGAATTTTTGTCTACAGAAGCTAAAAACTTCATGGGTATTACTGGAATGTGAAGCAATTCAACAAACAGAAACAAGGGAAATAGAATGCCCTTCCAACCATTGTAATCACTAAGTAATATTGAGAGTTGGGAAACAATCATACTACCAAATACTCTCGATAAATTCATTCTTAATTTCTTCTAGGAATGGATCCAATTTATAGCACAACTACTACAACTACTCCACTAGATGAGGGGGAACATCTAGTATTTTTTAAGCGCTATTGGCATGTGCAAGAAAAATGTAATATTTATGGATTACACAGGTCTGTACTAATTCTAATGATTCTAATATGTATACCATAGTTTCAATATTGCGTTCATAGTTACATTAAAGTTGCCATTGTTCCAAAGCTAACAGACTCAATATCATTGGTATAGCATAATAACTCTTATCTCAATATGTCAAATACAGGGACCATAACTAATCATATTCATACAGATCATATGTATGATGTTATTTCTAATAATTTGGATGATGTTCTACATGTAATACACATAGCTTGTCCTAACATACATGTAATAGCTAGTATAAGCTGGGATAGTTCTAGAATTTTTCAATCACTGTACCATAATTACACAAGCATCTACTGATTCTAATGATTCTAATATGTATACCATATTTTAAACATTGTGTTCATAGTTACATTAAAGTTTCCTTTGTTCCAAAAACCGGTAGACTCAAATCCCCCTGAAATATGGTAGTCATTGTCCCATATAAGAGTATGCTATATTTACGTAATAAGTAGTGATAGGAATCAACCCAATACTATTGATCAGTATCATGGGTATAACATAATTACTCTTATCTAAATATATCAAAGACAACAACCATAACTAAGCATAGTCATACGGATCATATGTATGGTTTTAGTTCTAATAAGTGAGATGAAGTTCTACATGTAATACACATAGCTTGTTCTAACAACATGTAATAGCTAGTATAAGTTGGGATAGTACTAGCCTGTTTCAATCATTGTACCGTAATTACACTTGTACCGATTCTAATGATTCTAATATGTATACCATAGTTTCAATACTATCTTCATAGTTACATAACACATGGGGTCCATACTTTTCATGTAATCATTATGGTTAATATGGAACACTACCACCTTATGATAAAACGTATAAAAGTAAAATACCTTTTAGTAATGGCTTCAATTACACTCATATCACTATATTGGTACAATAAGTAGAGTTATAACATATCTATGTGTATAAATTATACAACAAGAATGTATATCATGGATTCAATCTGATCTAACAATGTAGTAAAGTTAAATATTGAATCGCTTCTACAAATATTTTACGGAATTAAAAAACACAATCGCCAATCACATGAAGCAAAGAAGAATCAATAAAATGACAACGTGGATAATTTCTCATGGAAATCTTACTGCTCAAAAACCCACTATCCTCTATTGTATATTCAGCATGGAATCATGAAACAATTACATAAAACTCTTCTCACAAGAGCCCTCCTACACTCAGCTAATTTTCTCAACCTGTCATAGATAAAAATGACCAATACTTAGCCAATTTACTGCCTCCAGATAGCTTGCCTTGCTTTCGTAATCCTTGATGAAATAAATCCTTATTATTTAGGAGTATTTGCCTTCCTTATCTGCGCAAGTATCATGGGCACTCAAATGGGCGTTTGGTTGCATGGGTGCAAACCCATAATCCTACAACTGATAGTCAAATTCCCTTTCACCTAGATCTCAACTACATCTCCATTGGATCTGACATGAATGTAGCTAATAATAGTAAATCCTCAGTTTCACGTGAGATCAATAATTGTGAATTAATTAATATTTAATTCACTTGATCTCTCACTAGTGTATATAATAGTTACAACTAGCACAACTGAGTTTAACTGACTTAATTGAGTTAAACTGATTACAACCTACATTAACTAATGCACCATTGCACTTCAAGCTCTGTTACAACTAGAATTACTATGCATGCCTCACCAACTATTTATGACTAAAAATTAATGAGTTAACTAAGTTTATCACACTCAGTTAACAATTACAAGTTATTTTGAGATTATATTACATTTTATTGTACATCTTAATTAAGGGATAACTAAAATAGACATGCACCAAATTTAGCCCTCTGGTCCACCCCTAGTGTAGTTACTGCTTGGACCACCTGGGCCCACACTAGGCATGGGTACTGAAATTTCTTATTGAATCACAACACTCCCTCTCAACAAGAAAGGGGTTATCCTTCACCTCGATCCTTCCTCTATGGTATTCAAATTTTCTGCCGGTGAGCGCCTTCGTCAAAATATCTGCATCCTGATCTTCTGTGGGAATGTATTGAAGAAAAAATCTTCTCCTCTGCACATAATATCAAAGATGATGGTCCTCGATATATATGTGCTTGGACTTATCATGAAATACAGGATTAATCGAGAGTTTAATGAAACTTTGATTATCACAATGTATCATTGTCGGATCCATCTGAGAACCAAACAAACCAACCAAGATCTTTCTCATCCACATAGCCTCACACGCAGCTTGACTTGCTGCCATGTACTCTACTTCCACATAATTGAGTGCCACATATCGCTTCTTCCTGTTGTACCAAGAAACTATTGCCAATCCTATGCTGAAGATCCCTGTTGATATGCTCTCTCTGTCTGATGGATTTCCTACCCAACCTACATCCGTGAAGCCTTGAAGACTCACTCCCTCCTTCTTTCTGTACCATAGATGATACTCTGATGTGGCCCTCAGGTATCTCAAGACATCCTTACTCACCTTCCAAAAGAGCTTGGTAGGCTTAAGCATAGCTTTACTCAGTTGTTTAATTGCGTAGCAAATGTCTGGTTTGGCATTCACTAGATACATCAGTGAACCAACTAACGTCCTGTAGAAAGTATCATCCACTACCTCTCCAAAATTAGCATCCTCTTTCCTCCAATTTCCTCGAAGAGGAGTATCCATGGGTTTGCAGCTCTCCATGTGAAACTTACCCAGTATCTCTTTGGCATGCTGGCCTTTAGAAACAAAAATTTCACCATCCCGCTACTATATTTCCAAACCAAGGAAATAATTAAGGAGTCCCATGTCCTTCATTTAAAACTCCCTTCAAAGATCCTCCTTGCATGAGTGTATCAGCTACTCATCACCAGTAAAAATTAGATCATCAACATAAAGAAAAATAATCAATAGCTTACCATCAACCACAATTAGGTACAGGTTTTATTTTGCTTCACTTTTGGTGAAGCCCAGTTTGGTGAAATAGTTGTCTATCAGAGTGTACCAAGGAAGAGGTTCTTGCCTTAGCCCATACAATGCTCTCTTGAGTCAACACACATCCGACTCACTATTGAGGATCTCGAAACCTTCAAGCTTCTCTATGTACACTTCTTCCTCAATGATCCCCTTGAGCGTAGTTTTCACATCCATCTGATGAATGCGCCAGGCCAACTATGCTCAAAGTGCAAGGATGGATCTAAGGGAAGAGTACCTTGCAACATGTGAAAAAGTCTCATCATAATCAATCCCCTCGATTTGTGAGAATCCCCGGGCCACAAACCTTGCCATGTATTTCTCCACACTCCCATCAGCAACTTGATTTACCTTGTACATCCATGTGGATGCAACCACTAATTTGTTGACTAGTCTTGGGACAATCTCCCATGCACTATTCTTGACAATGGAGTCATACTCCTCCACCATTGCATCAACCCAAGTTAGTTGCTCCACTACCTCCTGAAAGGAAGATGGTCCAATCACAATAAATTTTCTCATAAGAGCCATGTGTCCAGTAAACCTATCTGGAGACTATCTTTGTCTAGGCTGTGAAGTAGGGGCTCCTACTTTCTCTGTAGTGTCAAGTCTCAATATATTAGCTTCTGTGGTGTGCCTTCTACCATTTCTGATGGATGGCTATGCATGAGTGTTTGCCTCCACTCCACGGTGATCCTACTCATGTGGTTGCTCCACATCTTGAGGCTTATCCTTGGGAACCAATAGTTCCTCCTTTGCATGAAAATTAGATCCCTCTCAAGGGACAACAGCATGGCTTTCTCATCATCAATTTTTATATCCCACTGCACAACAATCATTATTTTTTTTAGAAAATACACTCGATAGTTGTGGGGTGTTTTATTTTACCTAAAAAAATGTCGATCTCAGCTATTGGTTCCAACTTCTTCCTGGTGTCTTTGGTCACATGCACATAAACAAATGAGCCAAAAATATTAAAGTGTGAAACATCGGGTTTTTTACCATTGAAAGCCTCTTCAGGTGTACTCATGCCAAGTATCCTATGAGGACAACGATTTTGCACAAATGTCGCAGTGTTGCATGCTTCCACCCATAGATGCATCGACAGGCCTTAATCATGAAACATCGCTCTTGCTACACCCACAATCATTTTGTTCTTTCTTTCCATGACCCCATTCTACTATGGGCTATGAGGCGCTATTAGTTCTCCTCCAATTCCTTCTTTTTTGTATAAATCCTTGAATTAGTTATAGATGTATTCTCTACCATTATTGCTCCTAAGAGCCTTCACTTAATTCCCCAACCCTTTCTCCACCAATGGTTTAAAATCACGAAAATTTGAGAATGTCTGATCTTTCTTCTTCATGAAGAAGATCCAGCACTTACGAGAAAATTCATCGACAAATATCACATAGTACTTATGTTTTGTTGCCGAAGCAAGAAATAATTGTCCAGACACATCTGTGTGAACTCTCTCAAGGAGAACCGAGATTTTCTCCTTCTCATGAGAGGTAGCCTTTACATATTTTCCCATAGTACATCCCTTGCATGTGTCTAATTGTGTAATTTTAGCCTTCGGAAGACTAGTAGAAACATGTTGCATGACTTTCAAGGCTCCATGGTGGAGATGGCCCAACCTCTTGTGCCATAATTTACCCTCATCCCAGCTCACCTGTTTTTTTTCCTTGCCCATCATTGTTGCGCAACCATCTACACCTAGCTTGTAGAGATTCTTAACTCAAAACCCTATCTTCTTGTCTTGTCCTATTGTTTTGTGTTAGAGGAAATATTTTCCTTCACTAAAAACAACATCATAGCCCTTATCCTCCAACATTGCAACTGAGACTAAATTTTTTTTCTGACCTGGTACATGAATTACATCTTTTAATTTAAAGGGTTTACCTGACTTCCTCTCGAAGTAATGGTACCAATCCTGGTAGAATTGTACCACCCATCATCACCCATTTCAATATGCATGTGGAGATCCTTCCCTTCCAAGCTACTGAAAGGTTCCTTGTCTCCCATCATGTGAAAAGAAGCACCACTATCCAAATACCACAGAGATCCCAATGCACTTGACACCATGTATGCGATCAAGGATAATTCAAGCTCAAATTGTGAGGGGAAAGCCTCACAAGCTGTAGATACTCCAGCCTTATTGTTCTTATTCTTTTGTGGACAGTCAGTAGCATAATGCCCATGCTCGTGACAGTGAAAACACTTCAACCTGGACATGTCCCGCTTCTTTCCATCTTTGGACTCAGATTTGAAATGGAATTTTTTCCCCTTCCCATTCTTCGCCTTGGCATCCAAAGAACAATCTTCTTCATCTTCATTCTTAAATGAAGATCCATCTCTGGTGTTTTGTCTAAACTCCTCCTACACCAAATCCTACCACAGTCGTTCCCAATCTGGCAAATTTTCCCTTCCATTGAAAGAATCTTTATAACTGTGCCAACTATTGGGAAGTATTATGAAATCCAAGCTCACCAAATCATCATCAACGATAGTTATGCCAACGCTCCCTAGTTCATCTCGTAATTGGACAAACTTTGTTAAATATTTTGGCATGGAGTCGCCTTTCTCCATATTGATCTTCCTCAGTTTATCTTTGAGCACCAAATTCCTATGGTCACTGCTACTATGAAATAGATCCTTCAAATAATTCCACATTGCATATGGTGTGGCTTTCCCATGGAGGCTTGAGACAATGTGGTATCGTAGTTCCTCCAATAGGATCCTCCTTGCCTTTGCCACTTTATTTTGCCATTAATCTGAAAGGAGTGTATTAGTTTGTTGTGCTAAGTGTCCTTTCAGTAATAAAAGATGTACAGAGAAATAACATCACACATAATTTTTACACAGTAGGCATGATGAAGCAATTCACCCCTCCTGGGCTAAATCTGCTGGTTCATCTCCCAATGGCACGTCCCTATTTGTCATTATGCTCAAAATTGAAAATACATGTGTTTAAAAGCCTCTTATGGATGTTTTTTCTGCACTAGTGGCCATAGAATGCTCAAATTAGTCTAGTTAGACTCTTGTTTCACCCAAAATTGGTTGAAATTTGACCTCCCAAGGTATTTTTCCCAATATCAGCTACAAAACCTCCACTAAAAGAGGAGAACTATAGTTAACTGCAGTTAATTTAGGCTAAAACCCCAGATTTAGGGTGCTTCCATAGATTCTGCCCAATAAGACCATTTGAATTAACAACAAGTGGTTTGGACGTGGTGGTCACATCCCAACCCCCCACCTTAAACTCCGCATTGGAGTGAAACCCGAATGCGACATAATTCTAAAAAACCACGGCATTTAAAACCATCAACTATGCCACATGACCGTTATGGTTTTTCTGCCAGAGGTTACATTACGATCAACCATAATTTTCATTTTAATGTCACAGTGTGACATGTGATCACAACCCCAAAAAACCACTGGAGTTTATGTTTGTAATAACCTCCTATTGAATATTGTTTGTTGCTGCTATTTAGAATGTCATGTGACCAACACCTTGGGTCTGCCAGCGGGTTGGGACTACTGGTGGTTCCCCCCCCCCCCCCCCAACCTTCAAAACATTACAACATAAATTAACGCGGAAGACTGTTATGGTAAGAAAAACAAGACAGGCGAATTGGTCAAAGGCTTTCGCGGGCACCATGAAGGTCACGAGGTCGAACCCCCCGAACTCCACATAAATTTTACTCCAACCTCTTGAGGAAACATGGCAGCCTCCGGGCTGGTCACGTGTCACTCATTCAATGACCCAAATAAAAATTCTTACAACCAAATCAATGGCCCAGAAACAACCACGTCTAAGACCCTGATTGGGTTTCAAAAAAAGGAATATTATTGGTATATACAACCTGCTGACTGTACCTGCATGCTGACTGGGCATCCCAATTACCCTGTCACACAAATTTTAGTTGTTTAGGAAAAAAAATAGAACGGGATATCTTCCTCATACGAAATCGAATTTTCAAACCGTTTGTGGTGCCAAAATCTCAACTAAGAGACATTTTCAGTCACTCAGGTTCGGTACAGTTTCGATCACTTTCAATTTTGAGCATAACACATGATCTCCTAATCATCCATCCATCAAGATTCGTATCATATGTCAAAGTTTGTTTGGTAACATCATTTTCAATGAATTCCTTCAAGCCATTGTCTTCGAGTACTGCCTCCATCTTTTCCTTCCAAGAAATATAGTTTCAGCTACCCTTGAGTGCATACTCCAACCTCAAGCCATTGAAAGCCATTTTGATCCTGAATCAACTGTAGCACCAAGAATGTCTTTCTGCAAATTCAAATTCTATCTAGTCACAAACTTAGCTCCTTCGTCAAAATTGTGATTTCCTGTGCTTTTATACCATGTAGAAATTATACAAAAAACATGTATATCATGGATTAAATCTGATCTAAAAATGTACTAAAGTAAAATATTGAATCTCTTCTACAAATATTTTACTAAATTAAAAAAACACAATTTCTAATCAGATGAAGCAAAGAAGAATAAATCAAGCCACAACACAGATAATTTCCCAGGGAAAAATTTCTGCTCAAAACCCCACTATCTTCTATTGTATCTTTAGCATGTAATCATGAAAAAATTACATACAACTCTTCTCACAAGAGTCCTCCTGTACTCAGCTAATTGTCTCACACTATCATAGATAAAACTGACCAATGCTCGGCCAATTTACTACCTCTAGACAGCCTGCCTTACATGCGCAATCCCTAATGAATGAATTCCCTCTTATTTAGGAATTTTTTCCTTCCTTAACTATGAAAGTATCATCGGCACTCCAATGGGTGTTTGGTTGATTAGGAGTTCATAAATTTTTCTCAAAATTCAAAGTTACAGGGCTGGGTTAAAACAAGGATGGTTGCGTAGATCTCATCTTCCTGATTCTGGCACCTTGAACAATTCAAAAAACCGATGTCGTATGAGGGATATATCACATTTTGATTGAAATGCCAAAAAAGTAAATTTTGTGATAGTTTGACCAGGGTTGACTGGGATGCCCAGTCAGCAAGGTGGATGCACAGTTAGCAAAAGGGAATATTCTTTTCCTCGGAACCAACCCCAGGATGACATGTGGTGAAATTTTATTGGATGAATGGCTGTACGATTATATTTTGAAGGCCAAATGGGAGGTGCCACATGGCTAGCCCAAAGGCCACTATGTGGCCCTTGAACCAATCTGTAAAATTTTATGTGAGGCCCGCAGGGCTCAACCCCGCGACCTCTGGCAGAGCATGCACATGCCACACCGCCCGAGCCACATGAAGTTCTTAGCCAACATAGCTCTTGGTTTATATTTAAGTTTGAACATAACAAAGTATGTGGGTTGGGGACTGCCAGTAGTTCCCATGTATTATTCACATGGCACGTTAAAACGAATGTTACAACCGATGATTATGCAAACCCGCCAACTTTCAAGCCACAACTCCAGCAACGTTAAATCGTCCGCAATGGTATTCACATGGCAACATTTATTGTTAACACTCTCCGCCTGGTTATCTCTAACCCACCATCAAACCTGCAGATCAACCTTATCACCATAGTTACATGCCCGAGTTCCACTGACGGTTGCGGTTTGGAATCCATGGTTTGGGGTTGCCATGTGGCCACACCAACCACTAAATTTAAATGTAATGATTATTTTAGAGGAGATTTGAAGCGTGCCTAAAATTTGGGCAGAATCCATTAATTTAACTCCAAATAAGTGGAGTCCTCCACTTTTAGTGGAGTTTTTGTAGGTGTAACTGGGAAAAATACTAGAAGACTCAATTTTCTCCCATTCTGAGTGAATGAAGAGTCATTTTTTACTAATTGGAGAATTATGGAGCCATTGGTGCATATAAAACAACCATTAGAGCACTGTAACTACATGTATTTGTAAAATTTTGAGCATAATGAAAGATGGACATGCTATTGGGAGCTGGACCAGCAGAAGTAGCCCAAGAGGGGTGAACTGCTTCATCATGCCTACTATGTAAATTATATGTGGTGACTTATTTATCTGTTTTAAATTATTTTTCAGTGTTATTTAAGTTTTTTAATGCTTCTAAGTCACCTAAAATCATCTACAAATCATGGTTAAAATCCTCAATCCTTAAGCAAACTAATTAGACAAGTATGCACATGTTTATAAACTGAAAAGGCACTTAGCACAACAAAACTAATGCAGTAATTTCATATCACATTGGTATCCAAGATAGATTTTATTCTCTAGAGTTGTTTAGTGAAAATAATTTTTTAACTGCTTGCAAGTTTTTAGATGCTTACTAGGCTCAAGCACAAAACAAGAGAAGGAAAATTGGTGGAAGCAGAAGGGTCTCAAGAAGAGCAAAAGAAAAGGAAAGCAAGATTGCCACAATCTCCACCACCTAGTTAACCTCGTAAGGAAGTAGAAGCTACATTAAGCATGTGTCATAAAGAAGGACAAATCCATGAAGAAGTTGATCCCAAAGAGGAAGAAAGAGTGTTCAGGGAAGCATTCCTTGAAATGACTAAGATGGTTAGAATCCCTTATCAAGAATGGAATGAGAGACTAGAAGGACAAGGATCCAAACTTCACAAGGAAAGATAGGGGCCTTCAGGAGGTCACAATGATGAAGATAAGTCAAAGAAAGGAAATGGAGGAAACTAAGGCAATGGAGAGCCAACATCCTCACCCTCATCATCATCATCATCCTCTACTTCGACTTCAGTACATCAACCACACAAGTCAAAGAACACTGGTAAAATTTATTTTTTAAAACTAGATGTTAAGTTTGAATTACCAATTTTTAATAGTGAAGTCAATGCAAAAAAGCTTGATAATGGGATTAGGAAATTGGAGGTGTCTTTCAGAATCTGAAACCTTCAAGATGATGATACAAAAATCCAATTAGATTCATTGAGAATCGAAGGTGCAACACTTGTTTGGTGGGAAGCCAAGACAAAAGAGGAGATTAAGAAGCATGGTAATATTATTCTATCATGGTCAAATTTCATTACTGCTATAAAAAAACAATTTTATCCATTATCTCATATGCAGAAATCCATAATGAACTGGAAGAACTGTAGACAATTAAAGGGGGGAAATGTGAAAGAATACACCCAAGAATTTAGGAGAAGAGCTCTCTTATTAGGGGTAGATTTTCCAAACCAAGATACTTTTTTCAAGTACATAGGAGGCTTACATAGCTACCTAAAAAAATACTATTCTAATATTGAACCCCACCAGTCTAGATAAAGTATGTGTTCAGGCCACATATCTAGAAGCTAGAGGGAAGAATATTTCTCAAGAGGGTAGAAAGAAACCTTTTAAGGGTAAAGCCAAGGAGAAGTCCTCCAAAGGTAAAATAAAAAAGAATGTATCTGTTAATAAAGAGGGAGAAAATTTTGTTTTTAAACATTGTTCAAAAGAAGGTCAAGATGAAACTCATTGTTGGAAATTGCATCCTGAAATGAGGCCAAAGAAACCCAATAACAAAGGGAAATAGAAAACTGCAACTACAACTCATCATGATTTAGGATATGATTCAGGTGATGAATCTAAGATTACAGCCATGGGGTTGAAGAACATGAAGGGAAAATAAATTGAAACTAAACCCAGTACTAGTACATCAAACTGTCACATAAACACTCCAAATGAAGAAGAAATAATAGAACTATTTCATGTGAGGGTCATATCCAAACATACCAAGATTGACAAATTGTTTGAAAGTGGGTCACAAGAAAACTTAATATCTGAAGGCTTGGTCAAGAAACTTAACCTTGAGACCATACAAAATAAAAAACCATATCCATTAGGTTAGATTTGAAAGGACGGAAATTTACAGGTTTCAAAGAAATGTATATTGCGGTTTGCAATCATTGCAAATTTTGTTGACACAGTTGAATTATATGTGGTTCCGCTTGGCATAATAGGTATTGTGTTGGGGAGTCCTGAATTGTATGAAAAGAAAGATATCTTCCATCGCCATGATAAAAAGTATCATTTATTCAAATATAGAAAGGATTTCATTGTTAGATCACATCACAAGAAGACAAACATTGGTATGGTAAATGCTAGACAGGTAAAGAGGCTGGTAAATTCAAGTAACAATTTTGTTGTTCTTGTGATTAAGCCTAAAGCTGATGTTAATCATGAATAATTTGAGGGATGTGGTCCAAATTTGAAATGATATTTATATGATGTATTTAATGCACAACATGAGATGTTTCAGGAGCCAACAAGAGTGCCTCCAAAAAGAGAGATTCAACATGAGATTCAGTTGCAGCAAGATTGTGCTCTTCCAAACATCGACATGTATCACATGTCGATAATGGAGAATGCTGAAATAAAGAGGCAAATCAAATAGATGTTGGACAAAGGAATCATAAGTCCAAGCCCCTCACCATGCAGTTCACCCATAGTCTTGATACCAAATAAAGATGGGACTAGGTGCATGTGTGTAGACTTCGGAGCTTCGAACAAGATTATGGTAAAGAATCGTTACCCACTCCCAAGAATAGATGTTTTTCTTGTTCAACGGAAAGAAGAAAATTTTTTCACTAAGTTATATTTGCGAAGTGGATAACGTCAATTTAGATTTGCAGAAAGTGATATATGGAAAATTGCATTCAAAACCAAGCAAGGACCCTTTGAGTGGCTACTTATGCCATTTGGTTTGTGTAATGCACCAAAACTTTTCATGCATGTTATGGATAGTGTTTTGTGCCCATTCCTTGATGAATTTGTTATTTTCTACTTAGATGAAATTTAAACTTTCAGAAAAACAAGAGAAGATCATGTCTCTCATTGTGAATAGAGTGCTTGATGTTTTGAATAAAGAGAAATTGTTTCTTAAGATGTCAAAGTGTGAGTTTAGAAAAACTTATTTGGTCTATTTGGGACATATTGTAGGAGGAGGAGAGTTGAGAATTGATCCTTATAAAGTGGAAGCCATTTTGAATTGGCCATTGTGACAGGGATTCCAGGTTCATTGGGAATTTTTGGTCAAATCTATGGAAGACGAGGGACACAAAGTTGAAAATGAGTATTGCTTTTCATCCGCAAACAGATGGACAAACCAAGGTGGTGAACAGAACCGTTGTACATCTATTGAGAGGATATTGCAGAAAACATCCTAAGTTGTGGAATGAGAAACTGTATTACATTCAACACGCTTACAATAGGGTGAAACACTCTTTAATTCAAACGTCACTTTTTGAATTATTCTTTGGGTATTTGCCAAAATCGCCATTAGACTTCATCTTTGGGAAGGATGTTGCAATTGATGGCCATAGTGATGTTGACAAGGCTCAAAAGTTCATTGAGAAAATTCATATTATACATCAACAAGTTCAAGAACAGTTGGATAAAAGTCAAATAAAATTCAAAGAGAGGCATGATAAACATCGAGTTGATCACATGTTTCAAGAGCGAGATGAGGTATGGTTGCAAATTAGCAAAGAAAGGATGCAAGGGGAAGGCAAAAAGCTCAAACCCATTCGCTATGGTCCTTTCAAGATCATAAAGCAAGTTAGTAATAATTTATTTCAACTTGACTTGCCTTCATATATGTAAATGTATTCTGTTGTTAGTGTTGAAAAATTACGTTTGTGTGAGCCACCTTTGATCAATGATCAAGGAAGTGATGTTTAGCTACCTTCTATTGAAAATATCTCACCAGCATTTTTGGATGAGCTCAAGGAAGATACAATTCTTGACAAGAGGACAAGAGCATCCAAGAGGGGAAGTGTTGACTACCTTCGAGTTGGGCTCAAAGGCTCTAACCCAAGCAAGTGAAAATGGATGGAGGTTAGAAAGGGGAGGGAGATGTACCCTCATCTACTGAACATGTAATCAATTCTTTTGGATTTCAAAAGCTTCCCAATGGGGAGGAGTGATTAGGAATTCATAATTTTTTCTCAAGATTCAAAATTATGGGACTGGGTTGAAACCAAGATGGTTGCGTAGATATCATCTTTCTGATTCTGACACCATGAACAGTTTGAAAAACCGATCTCGCAGGAGGGAGGTATTGCATTCTGATCAAAATGCCAAACTAGTAAATTTTGTGACAGTTTGACCAGGGTTGAATGGGATGCCTAATCAGTAAGGTGGATGCACAATCAGCAAAAGGGAATATTCTAAGGAATATTATTTTCCTCAGAACCAACCCGAGGATGACAAGTGGCACAATTTTATTGGTTGAATGGTTGTATTCTTATGTTTTGAAGGCAAATTGGGAGGTGCCATGTGGCTAGCTTTGAGGACGCCCTATGGCCCTTGAACCACTGTGTAAAATTTTTGGTGAGTATCGCAGGGCTCGACCCCATGACCTCCGATAGAGAACACACATGCCACACTGCACGAGGCACATGAATTTCTATACCAACATAGTTCACAGTTTATATTTAAGTTTGAACGTAATGAAGTATGGGGATTGGGGATTGCCAGTGGTCCCAACCCGACAACGGTCCCTGTGTATTGTTCACATAGCACATTAAAATGAATGTGAAAACCGAAAGTTATGCAAACCCACTGTCCTTCAACCCAGAACTCAATGTTAAACCATTCGCAATGGTATTCACATGGTAACATTTATTGTTAACAATATCCATGTGGTTATCTATAACCCACCATCAAACCTGTAGATCAACCTTGTCACCATATTTACATGCCCGAGATCTGTCGATGATTGCAGTTTGGAATCCATGGTTTGGGGTTGGCATGTGGCCACCCCAACCAGTAAATTTAAATGTAATGGTTATTTCAGTGGAGATTTGGAGCACTCCTAAATTTTGGGCGGAATCCACTAATTTAACTCCAAATAAGTGGAGTCCTCCTATTTTAGTGGATTTTTTCTAGGCGTAACTGGGCAAAAGAGTAGGAGACTCAATTTTTTCCCATTCTTGGGAATTAAGAGTCACTTTTGACTAATTGGAGAATTCTGGAGCCATTGGTGCAGAGAAAACATCCATTAGAGTATTGAAACTACATGTATTTGCAAAATTTTAAGCATAATGAAATATGGACATGTTATTGGGAGTTGGACCAGCAAATGTAGCCCAGAAGGGGTGAAGTGCTTCATCATGTTTGCTATGTAAATTATATGTGGTGACTTATTTCTCTATTTTACACTGTTTTTCAGTGTTATTTAAGATTGTTTTATGCTTCTAATTAACCTAAAATTATCTACAATTCATGGTTAAAATCCTCAATCCTTAACCATACTAATGAGATAGGTATGCCCATGTTTATAAACTGAAAAGACACTTAGCACATCAAAAATAATATAGTCATTTCAAATCAGATTGGTATCAGAGCTAGAGTTTAGTGTTTGGTGTTTTTTAGTGCAAAGAATTGTTTAACTCTTTGCAAGTTTTTACATTCTTATTAGGTTCAAGCTCAAAAGAGGAGAAGGAAAATTGGTGGAAGCAAAAGGGTCTCAAGAAGAGCCAAAACAAAGGAGAGCAAGATTGCCACAATCTCCACCACCTAGTTCACCTTCTAAGGAAGCAAAAGCTACATTAAGCATGTCTCATATAGAAGGAGAAATCCATGAAGAAGTTGATTCCAAAGAGGAATAAAGAGCGTTCAAGAAAGCATTCCTTGACATGTCTGAGATGGTTAGAATCCTTTATCAAGAAAGGAATGAGATACTAGAAGGAGAAGGATCCAAACTTCATAAGGAAGGATAGGGGTCTTCAAGAGGTAACAATGATGAAGATAAGTCAAAGAAGGGAAATGGAGGAAATGGAGGCAATGGAGAGCCAACATCCTCACCCACATCATCATCGTCATCATCCACTTATAAATTAGTACATCAGCCACACAAGTCAAAGAACACTGATAAAAGTCCCTTTTTAAAACTTGATGTTAAGTTTGAATTGCCAATGTTTAATGTTGATCTCAATGTAGAAAAGCTTCATAATTGGATTAGGAAATTGGAGGTCTATTTGAGAGTCCAAAACCTTCAAGATGATGATACCAAAGTCCAATTATCTTCATTGATAAGGGAAGGTGCAACACATGTTTTGTGGGAAGCCAAGACAAAAGAGGAGATAAAGAAGCATGGTAAGATTTCATTACTGTTATAAAACAATATTTTTATCCATTAACTCATATGCAGAAAGCCATAATGAACTGGCAAAACTTTAGACAATTGAAGGGATAAAATGCGCAAGAATACACCCAAGAATTTAGGAGAAGAGCTCTCTTATTAGGGGTAGATTTCCAAAGCCAAGATACTTTTCTCAAGTACATAGGAGGCTTACATAGCTACCTAAAAATTACTATTCTCATGTTTAACTCCACCATTCTAGATGAAGTATGTGTTTAGGCCACACATCTAGAATTTAGAGGGAAGAACATTTCTAAAGACTGTACAAAAAATCCTTTTAGGGGTAAAGCCAAGCATATCATCAAGTAATAATTGTAGAAAGTGATATATGGAAAATTTCATTCAAAGCCAAACAAGGAATCTTTGAGTGGATATTTACACCATTTGGTTTGCATAATACATCGAAAACTTTCATGCGTGTTATGCATACTGTTTTGCGTCCATTCCTTGATTAATTTTTTATCGTATACTTAGATGACATTTTAATTTTCAACAAAACAAGAGAAGATTAGGTCTTGCATGTGAATAGAGTGCTTGATGTTTTGAAGAAAGAGAAATTGTTTCTTAAGATGTCCAAGTGTGAGTTTGGAAAGACTTCTTTGGTCTATTTGGGAAATATTGTAGGAGGAGGAGAGTTGAGAATTGATCCTTCTAAAGTGGAATCCATTGTGAATTGGCCCACACCAAAAACAATAATAGAGGTAAAATGTTTCTTAGGTGCAGCTGTATATTGGAGAAAGTTTATTGCTAACTTTTCTTCCATCGTAGCTCCTATGCATGCAGTGATAAGTGTGAAGAAAGGCTTATAATGGGCAGGCAAACAACAACAAGCATTTGAAGCTTTAAAAGTCAAGACGAGTTTGGGTCTAGTACCTAAATTACCAAATTTGAGACATCAATTCGAGGTTCAAACCGATGCTAGTGATTATGGCATGGGTGTAGTACTTTTGCAGCATGATAAGGCAATGGATTTTCATTCTAAAACATTTAATGGTGTTGTGACAAATTATCCTACATATGAAAAAGAACTATATGCATTGGTACAAAGTGTCAAGAAGTGGAAACACTACTTGATGGGTAAAGAGACTATTGCGCACACCAATCACCAACCATTAAGTACTTGCAGTCACAAACAAAATTGCTGCAATAAAGTACATTTCAAGTGGATGGGAATTATTCAACAGTTTCACTTGGTTATAAGGTACAAGAAAGGTATTTTCAATAAATTTGTTGATATGCTTTCAAGACTAATCATTAGTGTATCTAATTTACTCAAAAATTATTCTATTGTAGATGAGAGTTACATAGAACAATATGCACATGAAATTGACTTTCAAAATGTGTATGCTAGTTTGAGTGAAGGGAATCAAGTTGAAGAAAAATATTATCACATGCATAAAAATTTGTTGTTTCATTTGGGCAAGCTATGTATACCACATGGAGAGAGGCTAAGTGTCATGAAAGAAGCTCATTCATATCTTATTGATGGACACTTTGGGGTAAGCAAAAAAATGGCACATATATAGAGGTATTGCTATTGGCCTCACATGATATATAGTGTGTCACATTTTATAAGAGGTTGTTCTATGTGTGCAACAAGTAAGCCTAGTAATAAGAAGCTTGGATTGTACACGCCACTGCCGGTACCATCAAGGCCGTGGAAGAGTGTCTCCATGGACTTTGTTGGAGGTATACCTATGTCAAGAAAACAACTTGATTATTTTTATGTAGTTGTGGATAGATTCAGTAAAATGTGTATACTTATGCCATGTAAGAAAACCATTACTGCTGAAAAAACTGCTCAACTTTATTTTCAACATGTTTAGGTTCATTTTGGATTGCCAAATTCTATTGTTAGTTACAAGGATTCCAGGTTCATTGGGATTTTTTGGTCAAATGTATGGAATATGATGGAGACAAAGTTGAAAAAGAGTATTTCTTTTCATCCGCAAACAAATGGACAAACCGAGGTCTTGAACATAACCGTTGTGCATCTATTGAGAGTGTATTGTAGCAAAAATCATAAGTTGTGGGATGAGCAACTGCATTACATTCAACACGCTTACAACTTGGAAAAACACTCTCCAACTCAAACATCACCTTTTGAAGTATGCTTTGGGTATTTTCAAAAATCGCCATTAGAATTCATCTTTGGGAAGGATGTTGCAATTGATGGCTATAGTGACATTGACAAGGATCGAAAGATCATTGAGAAAATTTAGATTATACAACAACAAGTTCAAGAAAAATTCGAGAAAAGTTAAAGCAAATACAAAGAGAGGCATCATAAACACTGAGTTGATCACAAGTTTCAATAGGTATATGAGGTATGGTTGCACATTAGCAAAGAAAGGGGAAGGTAAAAAGATCAAACCCATTCGCTATGGTCCTTTCAAGATCATAAAGTAAGTTGGTAATAATGCATTTCGACCTGAATTTCCTTCATATATGAAAATGTATTCAATTGTTAATGTTGAAAAATTATGTTTGTGTGAGCCACCTTTGATCGATGATCAAGGAAGTGATGTTCAACTACCTTCTATTGAAGATTTCTTGCAAGAATTTCAGGATGAGCTCAAGGAAGATACAATTCTTGACAGGAGGACAAGAACATCCAAGATGGGAAGTGTTGACTATCTTCGAGTTGGGCTCAAAGGCACTAACCTAGGCAAGGAAAAAAGGATGGAGGTTGGAAAGGTGAGGGAATTGTACCATCATATACTGAATAGGTAATCAAGTCTTTTGGGGTCCAAAATCTTCTTAATGTGAAGGACTGATCAGGAGTTCATAAATGTTTCTCAAAATTCAAAGTTACATGATTGGATTGAAACCAGGATGGTTGCGTAGATCTCCTCTTCCTAATTCTAGTGCCGTGAACGGTTCAAAAAATTGATGTCATATGGGGGAGAGATCGCATTCTGATCGAAATGCCAAACATGGAAATTTTGCAACAGTTTGTGATAACAAATTTGGTGTGATGGCATTAAGGGTAGCTGGTCTCTCTTCTTCCAGTATTTTCTTTCACCAAAGGAGTCTTCTCAATTCTCATATTTTAATTTCATTTATCAATTTCATGGAAATTGATTAATGAAATACCATATTCTAATTTTATACAACCTCTGAACTAATATGACCCTTGGTAATTTCAATAGGCGCTCTAAACTATATCTCCCCCTTAAAAGCACTTAAATTATTGCGTGAACCCTTACAAGAACATTCAAGGCCTTTAATTCGGTTTAATTATAACCCAAACTCAAATCATTCGACAACATAATACCTCGACATATAAATCGAGATTAGACTACCCCGACCATAGTCTTATCATATTATAACAAGTGGCTCGAACCCTTTGAGAAATTACTCAAGTGCTTATAATATAGCTTGGACCCCTTTCGGAATATGGCAATTTAAAGTATATGAACAGACGTTCAACCCATTTTTAAACAAATACCTAAGCTTTAACTTAATATAGGGAACCCACTAGACTTCCGACTTAAAACACTTCAACCAACGCTTAAATCTTCCATGCCCACAAACCCGATGTATTAAATAAAAATTTAATAATACAAAACCACTGGCCATACCTCCATGTTAAACCCCATGCAACATTGATTGCGATTTTCGTTTGATCTTCCATCCTCTAGATCGAATGGTTCGGACAACTCCCGCGTTTTTTCTAGGGCTGAAGGTTAACGCTCCAGAAAAATTTGAAATGGGCCATATTGGTGCTGTGTTGTGGCAAACTTTAATTGGATCGGGTTTTTATTTGACAAACCACTACGAGCCCAAAGGTGGTGCGAAACGAGCAGTATGGTTTTGTAAACCCACCTATTGGCAAGTCTGGTAATTAAATAGTGTTATCCAGACATTTCACAACATTTTAGTGCATTTCTTCACTTCTCTTCCCTGCGTTAACACTATGGTTCGACCTCTACTATATCACTCTACCAACATAACTTCTATCACAACGAGGCACTCTAAGAAAAAATGGATTAATGCTTTAGACATAGGTTCACTATTCTTTAAATAAACAGAATATGGCTATAGTTTTGATCTTCTAATAGGGCCCCTATTCAAACTTCTCCATCCTCCTATGTAGAACAAACACAGTCAATTCATTCACTGAGAATATGATTCTAAAGGCAAATAGAGAAACAAGGAGGATTCACAAAGTGTTAGTATGAATCCTTTGTCGAAGTGTACGAAAAGGGACCACTTTAGCTACGCATAACTAATAGCCCTAACAACAAAAGTGGCTGCCAATATCTTCAGATCTGTGGTTAGTTGAACAAGAAAAGAGCTGCAAGAACCAGATCTATGCATGAAAAGACATTAAGCAGTAAAAACAAGGGTTTGCTCCATATACCAATAGACAAGACAAGAACAATTTTTGAAAGAATTTTTGTATTAATTGGGTACCTGGGAGGAAAACAAGAAGGCGTATCCAATTCTCCTCAGTGGGATGGGTTCTTGGAAGTCCTCAGCACTTGAGATCTAAGATTTATCTCTCTTGTTGGTGTAGAAAACCCAATGCAAAGAAAGGAGCTCAATGGGAGCTCACACAGCAAATGATGGAAAAATATGACCAAGTGTATAGATCCAGAGTGATCTAATAGGCAACAAAAGGTGAAGAATGGTAGGAAAAACCCTCCTATTTATAACAAAATATTGGGTCATTGTAGATCTTGGTGCATGATTAAAATAATGTTAACCAAATCTAGATCCACCTTTTATGGAATATTTTATTATATTTGTTGGAGGGAAAAAGTATTTGACTTGGGTCAAATCCCTTTATTTGTTAATAATAAATAAATAAATGATTTATTTTTCTTTTTAAGGAAGTGGTTGAAGGATAATTAAATAAATAATGATTTATTTAATTATTTGTGGGTGATTTGGTCATATTTAACAAGGAATATTATCTAAATAAGATTTAAATAATTATTCCTAGAAAATAATAAGATAAATAAGGGTTTATCTAATTAATTTCTTTGTTTTTGGGTTAAATATGACTAGGAATAATAATTAAATTATGGTTTTAATTAATTATTCCATGAGGAAAATTAAACAAAATGGGTTTGTTTAATATTTCCTTTTGGGGTTTCCTGTTTTGACCATAAACAACCTAAGAAATGTGGTTTATCAAGTTATTTTACATAGTGAAAGAAATTTTACTTAGGGTAAAATTGGTCTTACATGGTGTACTTGGGTCCATCTAATGATAATAGGTTAGATGACCAAAAAATGGTGTAACAGATTGCCCCCCAGCGTGCGAGTGTCGGGAGAAAATCGTATGACCGAAGTACGTTGTAAGAACTCAATCACCAGACAACAAAAGGGAAGTCAGAGAGAGAGATGCAAGGTAGATAGTGTGCTGAAGAACTAGACCCTGAGGAGACGAGACTCGCAGGTGCAACAAGTCTCTGTTTATGAGAGGGTACTTGTGTTGAAGGTGGCGGGGGAGGCATACCTATGCCCACCAAGACAAAGTAAAAAAGAATAGTGTGTCCGATGGCAGAGGCCAAGATATGAAGGTACGGTACAGCATAATCATGAGCCAAATAAAAATACAATGAGGGAATCTCACATGTCTTTGGTAAGGATGAACGGGCGGGTACAGCAAAGCCTGGGTACATGAGATAAATACAACCCAAATACCCCTGTCGTGGGGGAAGGGCTCTAGTACGTAATGGGAGCACTGAGAATAAAGAAGCATAAATTGGTAGCTAAAACCCAACATAATCAAATATGGAGGCTGTCGAAGGCTGCAAGGAAGGTCATCTGACATGTTAAGGGCCCTGCAGAACCACCCTCATGAGGGTTGAGACATCTCTGTAAAGTCGTAGAAGCCTAACTGCTTTGTATCAATGGACCATCAAGTATACGGATCTCTTGTCATCTTTGAAAGAAATTTGGAAGAAACAATCAAGTCAAGGAAAATAGAGAGAATTCCTTTGCTGATCGAAACCTTAGAACAAGAGTGGAAGCTGGAACCAAGGTACACCGCCCTCTAGACCTAGCTTCTGGAATGAATGAGCTGATGTCGACAGAAGGAGGTTCGCCATAGGTGAGGCAATGAGATATCCTCAACTAAGACATGAGAGAAAATAGTAGAGCGACGGATATACTGACACTAATGATGATAGTGAAATGGAAAGGACTGAGTAGCGAATGGACGAATTCCCTTGTTAGAGCATAAAGGGCATAAATGACATGGCAGCGACTGACACAATATCATAAGGGATAAGGGATAGTGAGACTGAAGGTCATAATGTGCGACACAAGAGAGTGACCAAGAAATGAAGGATGGAGGGCTATAGCGGGGTACAAAGGGACTCGGGATAGACTCCATGAATGCGATGATGACTCAACTTGGATGCTATAAACAAGGGAAACTCGATGGTGCTGCCACACAGTAAAGGCCCAATGGGGGACTATGAAAACACGAGTACAAGGTGGGAACTCATGACGAAAATCGACACGAACGTGGACAAGTATGGAGGCGAAGTGGTGCCCCAAGTACGAGTGTTGTAAGTGAGGAGATTTGATTTAAAGGGGAGGTGAAGTGACCCTTCTTGGACAAAATGGGTCCAGGTGAAGTAGCAAATCACAAAAACGAAAAAATATGCTGGCTATCTAAAAGAAAATAAAACATGCATTTCAGAAGGGAAATGCTAAGGGTAATATTTCTTAAGATAGAGTGCATTGCGAGGATTAGGAAGGGATGGCCTTCGAAATCCTCACAGAGTGTGACCCATTGCAGGACCTTACTAATGATGTAAGGGCCTAGCCATAATGAGTCGAACTTCCCATGACCAAGGACATCATGGGCCTGGTCATAGACTAGAACAAGGTCGCCTTCGTGAAAAGTGCGAGGCTGGACTTTTCGTTCATACTGAGCTTTGGTGCATTTCTTGGCCGCTTCCATGGTTTGCAAGGCAACACGGCGGTCTTCGGAAGCGTGCTCAAGCATGATAAGTCATTGTTCTAGAGGTTGGGTATCAGGGAGAAGTTCGACGGCCAGATGCAGGGAAGGAATTTCACACTCGATCGGTAAGACTGCCTCCTCTCCAAAAATGAGGTGGAAAGGAGTAAACCCGGTGGTGGTTTTAATAGAAGTCTAATAGGCCCATAAAGCAAGGAAGAGCATGAGATGCCAGTTGGTTTTGTGCTTATTCACCGTCTGTTGAAGCATAGTCTTGAGGATTTTGTTGACTACTTCAACTTGGCCATTACCTTGGGGGTAATAGGAGGAGGAATATTGGTGCTCAAAACCCAACAGTGAGGATAGCTCGTGCCATATCTCATCTTCAAATATGCCTTGCTTGAGTGGAAGACTAGTTGTTTGGAACCCAATTGAGCCTATAAACGTGGTTAAGAAAAAGAGACCTGATGTTCATAGTGTTTGTTGAATGTTGGCATGGCCTCGGCCATTTGGCATAATAGTCGACGCCACGATGGTATACTTGTGGTTACCCGACGGATAGCGAGGGCGACCTCCATAAAGTCGATGGCCACATTTACGAAGGACCAGTTGAGATGACCGGATGGAGGGGAGCTGGGGGAGCTCGCGCCTTAGGGGCGAAATGTTGGCAATTGGGACAGTGTTTGACTGCCTCGATGCAATCACTGAAGAGGGAAGGCCAAAAATACCCGGCGCGCATGACTTTCTGGACAGTAGCAAGACCGGAGGGGTGGCCACCGCAAGCGCCGCTATGGCAGGCATTAAGGACTTGTTCAGCTTCAACGTGTGTGAGACACCGACGAAGGACAGTATCGATCCCGCGACGATAGAGGTCGTCACCAATAAGGAGGTATCGGGGAGCCTGGTGTTGGATACGTCGACGAGCTTCACGATCAAGGTGGAGGGCAAACTTTTGGGTTCGCAAGTAAGTAAGAATATCGCCATACCACGGGTCGTCGGTAGTAATGGAAAATAAGTGTTCATCAGGAAAATCATCATTAACTGGGGGGTCTTGCGATCTGGTAGGTAATTCAGAAATGAGCTCAGCAAGGGCTAAGCCTTTCTTACTCTTTGGTGTGACAAATTCGAGGTCGAATTCCTGAATAATAACGACCCAACGGGCGTAATTCCCAGTGAGGATACGACGACTCAATAGGAAGGCCATGGGTTTCGAATTAATCACAAACTTGGTGGAGTGCATGAGGATATAATGACGAAGTTTTTGGACTGAGAACACGACAGCCAGCGCTAATTTTTCTTCATATGAGTAGGAAACAGGAGGACCTACAAGGTTCTTACTGACGTAGTAAATCACATGCTCGATACCATTGTCATCTTCCTAGATAAGGACTCCAGCGACCGAATAGGTGGAAGCAGAGATGTACAGGATGAAGTCCTGATCAAAGTCGGGAGGGCGGATCAAGGGAGCGGATATGAGAGCCTGCTTGAGGGCATCGAAAGACTCATGAGCATAGGTATTCCAAACAAATGGGATATTGGATCGGAGGAGTCTAAGGAACCCATGTGCAGTGGTGGCACAGTCAGGGACGAACCGACGAAGAAAATTAGCTTTTCCTTGGAGACTTTGGGCACGAGGCGGAGGGTACGAAATGGAAGTTTCAGAATGGCTTGAACTTTCAAGGGTCAAGAGTGATACCATCCTTGAACCATGAAGCCTAAGAGGCAGTAAGTAGAGCACTTAAAAAACACATTTCAACGGGTTAAGGCGGGATCCCATGTGATCGGAGGAGAAAAATGAATACATGAGATGCGTGTGGGTGCGCGCCAATGTAGAATGCGCGGTGAAGATTAAATGCAAATAAGAAAGGATGATATGAGCTAAGTCATGGAAGCAATAAGACATGGCCCGTTGAAAGGTGGCGCCGGCGTTTTTTAGGCCGAAAGGCATGACCCGGTAAGCGAAAGTTCCCCACGGACTAATGAACGCGGTTTTTAGTTGAGCAGCAGGACGGATAGCAATTTGGTTGTATCCGGAGAAACCATCCATGAAGGATAGGATCTCATGCCCCGCACACTCGTCAATGATTTGGTCGATGAACGGTGTGGGGAATTTGTCTTTGGGACAAGCTTTTTTCAGGTCGCGAAAGTCCGTGCAGACATGAATGGTGCCTTGTTTCTTGAGAACAGGAACGGGGTTAGAGACCCAAGTGGTGTATTCGATGGGGTAAATGAAACCAGCCTGCTTGAGCTTATCGATTTCGGCTTTAATAGCGTCACGTCGGGAAGGATGAATGGGTCTCGCTTTTGACGGACGGGTTTGCAGCATCGAGCCATGTGTCAATATGGTGTTCGACGATGGCGAGATCGAGTCCGAGAATTTTAAGAATAGGACCGGCGAAAATATCGCGGAACAATTTCTTCCGTGGTGCATTGAGTGCCCAAGGTTACATTATTCGATTCTTGGTTGGGCGAAATATCGATTTTGATGGTAGGAGAATGTTAGCCTGTTTCCTTTTTACTTATACGAGTCTTAGAATGGATTTTTGAACCAATCTGTTGCATGAGAATAAGACTTTGGTTTCTGACATATTGGTCATGGGGCTAACGTGGGAGGAAATATCTTGTGATGGTGCATATATGTCCATGGAAAAGTCGGGGTTGGTCATGTACCCATAATGTCCATCGGATATAGAAGATCGAAATCTTTTTGTAAGAAGAAAGGTCACGGGTAAGGTAGTAACAGGGACAGATGTCTGGAGAAAAAGAAGAGCTCCAAATGTATAAAGTCAACAGATCCAAGGTCAACTGAGAGGGAACTGAGAGTGTCTGTAGGTCGAAGGTTAGGTGAACTATCCCGCAAGGATGATGATAGGTACAAAATGGTGGTCGAAGGCTCCGTTGGTTCGATAGTGGGAGGAGGAATGTGAATGAGAGTAGGAACATCCTCAGGTCCTATCGAAGTAGAAATCGCAGACAAGTGAGAAGGTATCTTGTCATGCGTAGCCTTGAATTGACGGTACGTGTCCAAGGAGGAACGATACTCGTCAAGGCGGGGACAGAGGTGGGTGTAATGCTCGTGGAAATCGCACAAGGCACAAGGGTGATTGGTGCGCAAGGTTTTGAGTTTCAGGATAGAGTCCGGGATAGTGACATAGACTTCGGGGATATCAGAGTCGGGAAACGTCTCGTTGACCAGGATCTTGAGGTGTGGTAATTCAGGACACATATGGGTGGCGTGACCGACAATATCGCACAAAGTGCACTGGATAGTGGGCTTTGGCGGTCACGGAGGGGTAGGGGTTGTCGGGGCGATTTGGTCCTGATTGGTTGCCCCCTTACGAGCTTTGCCTTTTTTCCCCGGGGCTGGCACCACAGGGGCAGGGTCTTGGGGAGGTGCGGGGGGCCCGGAGGGGATCGGTTGAACCAGTGTCAAAGCAAGGTAGGGTTTGGGGTGACCGGGTGGGGTAGCGGCTGGAGGGTCAATGTACTAGACGGGTATGCCCAGGGTCAGGTTAGGGAGAGAGAGGGTGGCCATGACTGGTACCGTGTACACTCCTGGTGGGGGAGCTAGGAACGGTATCTGACCAGAGGGGTAATGGCCAGGTGGGATGGCTCCTAAATGGCTAAGGCTTGGAGGAACCATGCCAGGAGGATAAAGAGGCTCATGACTACCAACTGCAGGTGAAGGGCTAGGAGCAGGTTGCGGAGGGCAAGGTTGCTGACTAGCCGAAGCAGGTTGCTTGAGAGCAGCCCGAGACGATTGCATCATGCAAACATTCAATGAGCTGGGGTCAGAGATAGGAGGAGGGGGGAGACTAGGAAAAGTTCCAAGCAGGGAGGAATCCTTGTAAACGCCGGGGGAGACACTGGTCAAGGAATCAACGGTTTGCTTGTTGGCTACAGAAGAGATGGTCGTCTCAGGTGAGGTCTGAGATTTTGGCTCATGATATGTCAACTGGTCAATGGTGACTATCTTTCCATTATGGGGGAAAGACATCTTGCAGAAAACCGCGGATGGGACATCAGACATAGCATAGGTGTAGCTTCGCCCCAATAGAATGTTGTAGTCTAGCGGGGCGTCTATGACTTCGATGTCAACGCAAACAGTCTTACCGGCGAGGGTGATAGGAAAATTATGGAAAAGGCCAATGGGTTGGGAGGTGTGGCCGTCTCACGCTCGAAGGGTGATCGTGGAAGGGGCCAGCTCAGGGGATCCGAGTTGCTTCCAAACCGAAGCAGACATCACACAGGTGGATGCCCCCTCATCAATTATGCACCGTGAAACGTTGGCGTTCCGGATTTTGACTGGGATTTGGAAGGCGACGGAAGCAGGAAGAGGGGGATGGTCCGATTGAGTGGCGTCGAAAATAATCATTTGGTCATCAGCAGGATCTACAGCGCCCACGGCAGATAGTAGAGCCTTCTTTTGGGAAGGGCACGACTGGAGGAGTTCCAGTGTGGAAATGGCAGCAGGAGATTGCGCCAAATCATCTACTATGCTATACGAATGAGCGGCTCGACCAGAAGCAGCATTTCGACGTAACGGTCCTTTAGGAATCTTGGTATGGACCTCAACTTTGGGTTGAGGGATATGTAAGGGACCATTGGTTGTCGAAAGAGGCTCTGTAGAACCGGAAGAAGGGGACTCGGGGGCAGACTGAGCGGGAGGCTTGGGGTACTGGCGAGACCGAGTTTGAAGGTGAAGGTCGATGGTTGGGGATGGATCAGAGTTCATCATGAGGATCTGGTAATCGGAGGAACCAGAAATGGAAGGTGGAGTGGCGACCTGTCCGTCAGGTGGTTGGGTAGCCACGAATCCTTGCTGAGGGAAAGGATCAGTAAACACAGCTGGTTGAGTAGTGGCCACATTAGGGGGAGCATGAGGGGAGGCATGTTGTCCACACAATGTGGCTTGAGACTCCCACATCTGCCGCATCTGTGGTAAAAGGGGACAATCGTGGGTGTAATGACCGTAAACACCACAACACGAACAAGGCTTGTTAGTACGAAGAGGCCTGTCCGGCTTGGGCTGAGTGCCCTGTTGCTGGTTAGCAGTGTTAGGGTCAAAACCTTGAGGATTGGGTCCACGAGTACCAGGGGCAGATTGATTTGGATTGCCTCTCCGCCTTCTTTGAGAAGAAGGGGGATTAGTCGCACCCTGCTGTGCAAATACTTGCCCGGGAGGGGGCTGTAGGTGCTGTTTCTAGGGTTGAGGAGGCAAGGGAGGTGGAAGAGCATATGCTGGAGGAGCTAGCATACCAGGCTACGGATAAGGGTAATGGTTAGGTTGGGAAACATTGAGGTAAGCAGGAGGTTGGGAAAAAGAAGGAGGTATGCTGTATCCTAGTTACATGCTACCGGGAGGGGGAAGAGTGCTAGAGGTGCTGGCCCCTCTGGGAGGGAGACCGTAGCCCATAGGAGGTTGAGCATACGGATGGGAAAGAGCTCCAACGATACCGTCAGCGAAATGAGATACCCCTGGGGCGTTAGCACCACCGGGCCTGGGGAGGTCAGGAAGGATAGTATAAACATAACCAGACTGGGTGTCGATCAGGTCATACTTCAAGTCTATTTGGAGGGTGGCTTCTTCAGTTTGAGGGAAATGGGAGGTGACATCTTTGCCTATGGGAGCTAGGAGAGAGCGAAGGAACTAGTCCATATAGATTCGATCTTCGAGGGGGGGAGCTCGACATAAGCTGCGTCTACGTCGCCATTCCTGAACATGGGTGGAAAGGCGGGTCGAAGATGTTTGCTTAAAGGAAGTCAAGAGCTCCGTGTCGGTATCGTATCGAAGAGGGAGATGGAAGTAGGATAAAAAGGCCTGGGCAATGGTCGCAAAGGTGGTATGGGAAGAGGTGGCTTGGTCGACATACCATTTAGAAGCTTTGCCGGTAAGCGTGCGTTGGAACAAACGAAGACGGATGGAGTCATCGGTAATGGAATTGGAGGAACACCACATGTGGAAAGATCGGACATGATTGGTTGGATCTTCTCCAGCAAGGCCTTCGAACTTAGGGATGTTGGAGGGGAGCTTGGTTGGCATAGCAGGCCAACCAACATCGTGGCAGATAGGGTCATTGATCAACTGATTGAAATCGGGGAGGCTGAGGCCTGCAATGTACGGCAGCAAGGGTATGGCCGAGGTAGTTCCTGTGGCGGTTCCGCTAGTAGTGGTTCCGACATTAGGGCCTGGAGCACCGCTAACGTTAGGCCCTGGACCAGACATAGTGAAGGTGACAGGGGGAGAACCAGGAGGAGAAGGAGAACCCAATGAATCAGAAGAGGAGTCGGAGTGCGGAC
Organism: Pinus albicaulis; assembly: GCA_034641835.2. NCBI lineage: Eukaryota > Viridiplantae > Streptophyta > Pinopsida > Pinales > Pinaceae > Pinus > Pinus albicaulis. Next base: position 281,190,008 of record CM076578.1, on the reverse strand, counting down.
TCGGAGGAGGACTGGCTTGACGAAGGTGGGACGGAGCAGGTCGATCGACCGGAAACTGAGGGTGAAGGCCAAGAAGTCTCCAGGAAAGGCGCCTTGGGGGCGCAATGATGACGGGAAGAAGGAAATCGGCAAGGGCAAAAAGGGACAGAATCAAGTGAGGTCAAGGGCAGAAAATGTGCAGTGACAATTGATTTTAGAGTCTTTGCCAGGCGGTGTTAACCAGACGCTTCTTCACTTAGGGTCAGTGTGTGGTGTGCGTTAATTTTAATTTTTAAAACCCTTTTCGTTTTGAGAGCAAGAAAAAAGTGTGTTGCGTAACTGAAAATAAATCTGCAGAGAACAATATATAATGCTGAAATAACAGAAAATTAATAGCTACTATTGCATCTATCTAACCCAAGAAGGCGGGTCCCTCAAAACTAGTCTAAAAAAGGGGAAAAAATCTAGTCAAAACACACTGAAAAGAGGCCAATAGATCTAAGGTCGGGAGGGATAGGGATCTAAAGGATAAAGCTGCTGAAAAGAGGTGCAGATCACAGCCAAGAGACAGAGGCAAGGTGGCTGGAAAAAGGGAGGAAATCAGCAAAAAGCGGAAAGGACAGGGAGGAGGTCCTAAAGAGAGGTCCAAACAAAATGACAAGAGGTGATTTGAAATGAAGAAAGGCTGATTTCAAGGGATCTGAGGAGGAGGTTTCAGATCTGAAAAAGGGGAGGCTGAAACTCTGAAAAACAGACGGCTGAAACAGCTAAAACTCTTCCACAAAAAGTGGAGGGTACTAAAGCCCTAGGGGGCTAGGTTCCCACTTAGATGAGTAAAAACAGAACAGAACTAGGTCAAATAGGGCTGAGACAGAGGCTGGAAAACCCTGACAGAAGCTTCAGCAAAACCCAGACAAATTGCAGAAAAACCACTGAAAAATTGGCAGGTCGTAGGTTCTGACCTGTTTTCAGTGCAGGTCGCAGAAAAGAGGCTGAAAAGTGTGACCTGGAGGTCCAGGTCGCAGTTTTTGGGCTGAAAAGTGCGACCTCCCGTTCCGGTTGTCTCGGCGGCAGATTTTCGGAAAAGTTGTCGTCTTAGTTGCGGCTGATGTCGCTTACCTGCGCAATAGGGCCAGAAACACGCGAAAGTTAAAAATTTTAATGTTTTAGGGTTTTATGTGAGAAAAACGGCATAAAAATAGGAAAAATAAATAGCTGAAAAGAAATCCTAGTGTCTGAAGTAGCTGGATATGCAGGAATATGAAAAACGACAGGGGTCGTAATTTAAAACCCGTGTGGAGTCGCCATTTGTTAGTATGAATCCTTTGTCGAAGTGTACGAAAAAGGACCACTTTAGCTACGCATAACTAATAGCCCTAACAAAAAAAGTGGCTGCCAATATCTTCAGATCTGTGGTTAGTTGAACAAGAAAAGAGCTGCAAAAAACCAGATCTATGCATGGAAAGACATTAAGCAGTAAAAACAAGGGTTTGCTCCATATACCAATAGACAAGACAAGAACGATTTTTGAAAGAATTTTTTGTATTAATTGGGCACCTGGGAGGAAAACAAGAAGGCGTATCCAATTCTCCTCAGTGGGATGGGTTCTTGGAAGTCCTCAGCACTTCAGATCTAAGATTTCTCTCTCTTGTTGGCGTAGAAAACCCAATGCAAAGAATAGAGCTCAATGGGAGCTCACACAACAAATGATGGAAAAAGGTGACCAAGTGTATAGATCCAGAGTGATCTAATAGGCAAAAAAAGGTGAAGAATGATGGGAAGAACCCTCCTATTTATAACAAAATATTGGGTCATTCTAGATCTTGGTGCATGATTAAAATAATGTTAACCAAATCTAGATCCACCTTTTATGGAATATTTTATTATATTTGTTGGAGGGAAAAGGTATTTGACTTGGGTCAAATCCCTTGATTAGTCAAAAATAAATAAATAAATGATTTATTTATCTTTTTAAGGAAGTGGTTGGAAGATAATCAAATAAATAATGGTTTATTTAATTATTTGTGGGTGATTTGGTCATATTTAACAAGGAATATTATCTAAATAAGATTTAAATAATTATTCCTAGAAATTAATAAGATAAATAAAGGTTTATCTAATTAATTTCTTTGATTTTGGGTTAAACATGACTGGGAATAATAATTAAATTATGGTTTAATTAATTATTCCATAAGGAAAATCAAACAAATATAGGTTTGTTTAATATTTCCTTTTGGGGTTTCCTGTTTGGACCATAAACAACCTAATAAATGTGGTTTATTAAGTTATTTAACATAGTGAAGGCAATTCTACTTAGGGTAAAATTGGTCTTACGTGGTGTACTTGGGTCCATCTAATGATAATAGGTTAGATGACCAAAAAGTGGTGTAACACAAAGAATTGGCCTCATTCAGGTTATACACATAAAGTGTAGATTCAACAGCATCCAGGAAATATGTGCCTTTGCACAGAGACTAAGTAAGTTAATTATAGTCCATTCGACATGTAGAAAGCCAAATGAGCCTAAAAATTATTCAACATAGAACAATGTTTCTCGATTCAATATTTCACTACCAAATCCCCCCCTTTCCACTGTATCAGGGGTTACAATTTATAACTATTACATGACTGTTCGGCTCCTCTCTGAGGACCATTTTTATTCTTAACATAAAAAGCCTAATTACACAATATTACTATAATTCTATCACCAGAAGCCAATTAGACTGACACGAATAAGCTATTCGACTTCTTCACTTATAAGACTAATCCTATCCACACTAAGTGTAACTAACAGCTAAGGTGTGACCACCTTTGCTGTTACATTTCTTTGAACAATTTTGAACTCTTATAGCCACAACATGTGGAAAATTCTCTCACATTGCTGGCTAGTGTCCAATGCCCCTGCGTCAGACTCCTGAGGGTAATTTTCTTCATGGACTCTTGTCCATGAGATCTTCCACAAAAATGCCTAGCTTCTGAAACATAACTTCTATCATCCAAGTAGCATCTTCATCTGGCTGGTCCTTCCACTTGATCAAATACTGGAAATATTCTTGTCCTCTAGTCTTCTTTTACACCTTTTTGTCCAAGATCTTCTTTGGCTGTTATGGTTGTGCTGTAGGTAATTGTTTTACCCACTCAATCTGCTCTCTATCTACTTGTCCTTCATCTGTGCCACCATCTTCATACATGTATAAATATGCAACATTAAATATTGGAGATATCCCAACATCAAGAGGCAATTCAATTTTGATAAGCATTAGCAGAAATTTTTCTCAATATCTTGCATGGTCCTATCTTCTTGAACTTCAGTTTGTTATACTGCTTCTTTGGTAATATTTCCTTCCTCAAGTGTGCCAAAACCAAATCTCCAACTTCAAAACTAACTTCTCTTCTGCTCAAATCTGCTCTGCCCTTACATTTGATGCTGCTGCCTTGTAGCTATTGTTTTACCTATTCATGTATGGCTTGGATCTTTGAAGCAAATTCTTCTCCATCAGCACTCCTCATTTCTGCCTTTCAAAAATTTTTTAATTCAGATATTCCTCTGCGGTGCATTCCATAAACAATATGGAATGGACTCTGTCCTGTGCTTCTATTAGGTGAATCATTGTATGCATATTTTGCCTGTGGCGAAATATGGTACCACTGTTTGGGATGTTCTCCTGCAAGGCTTCTCAAAAGATTTCCCAGACTTCTATTTACTACCTCAGTTTGTCCATCAGTCTGAGGATGATAAGCTGAGCTGAAACTCAGTTTGGTACCAAGATTCTTCCACAATGTCCTCCAAAAATGGCCCACAAATCTAGTATCTCTACTAGAAATAATACTCTTGGGCAACCCATGCAATCTAATGCCCATGTGGTGTAGAACAGTCGGTGATGGGGTGCAATGTTAAGGCACTCTGTTTTGTAAGGTCACCGGTTCGAAACCCGTGGGTGGGATGGGAGGAGAAAAAATGGAAAGATTAGGATTAGTCTAAACGAGCAAAAAAAATAAAAATACCCATGTAATCTAACAAATTCTTTGAAAAAAAAAATAGCAACATGGGTGGCATCACTGGTTTTATAACATGGGATAAAATGTGCCATCTTGGAAAATCTGTCAACCACAACAAAAATTTCATCATTCCATCTCTGTATCTTGGGCAATCCTAAAACAAAATCCATACTCACATATCCCAAGGCCTCTCTGGAATAGGTAATAGAATGTACAATCTTGCATTCTGGCTTCTCCCTTTCGCATATTGACAAATTTTCCAATTCTTCACAAACCGTTCCACCTCAATCCTCATCCTGGGCCAATAATAAAAATGACTCAGTTTCTCATAAGTTTTATCAGTACCAAAATTTCCAGCAAGTCCACCACTATGCTTTTCTTTGATTAAATTCTCCCTCATGGAACAATTTGGTACACACAATTTATTTCTTCTGAACAATAAGCCCTCTTGCAGGAAATAATCCAACCACTGAATCCTATCTGTCAAAATAGGGTTACACCATGCTTCAAATGCTTCTTTGAAATATGAATCTGTCTCATAAAGCTCCTTAAGGAAATCAAATCCTACCACTTCAAATTGGTTTTCTTGAACAAGCATGTTTCTCCTACTCAAAGCATCAACTACCTTATTTGCTTGGCCACTTACATGCTTCAAAACAAAGTTAAAACTCTGGAGATATTCAATCCATTTGGCATGTTTATGATTCAATTTAGGCTGCTACATAATATATTGTAAAGCATGATTATCTGAGTATAACACAAATTCTTTAGACATTAAATAATGCCTCCACTTCTTCAATGCCTGCACAATTGCATAAAATTATTTCTCATAAGAGGAATACTTTCTTCTTGTTTCATTCAGCTTCTCACTGAAGTATGATACAGGCCTATCATCTTGACTCAACACAACTCCAATAGCTTCTCCACTGGCATCACACTTCACTTGAAATGGCTTGTTAAAATCAGGCAAAACTAGAACCGGCTTTTCAGTTATCTTCTGCTTCAAAAGCTTAAAATTCTTTTCTGCTTCAGCAGTCCATTTGAATGGTTGTTTGTCCTTCTTTATTGTTTCAATGATGGGTGCATTAATCTTGCTAAAATTTCTTATGAATTTTCTGTAAAAACTGGCAAGTCCATGGAAACTTCTTACCTCAAAAACATTTCTTGGTGAAGGCCACTCCACAATTGCCTTGACCTTCTCTAGCTCCATCTTCAGTCCTTTCACAGAAACAACAAAACCCAGATATACCAATTATTCCTTCATGAATGAACACTTCTTTAAATTTATTAGTAGCTTCTCTTGATGTAACTTATTCAAGACATAATTAAGATGCCTTAAATGTTCTTCCTTTGTTTTGTTGAAAACTAATATGTCATCCAGATATACTATTACAAATTTACCAATAAATTCGTTTAACACTTCATTCATGAGCCTCATAAAAGTGCTAGGTGCATTTGATAACCCAAAAGGCATTACCAACCACTCATACAGTCCTTCATTTGTTTTAAAGGTTATTTTCCATTCGTCACCCTCCTTTATCCTAATCTGATGGTATCCACTTTTCAAATCTAATTTTGAAAAATATTTTGCTCCACTCAAACAATCCATTAAATCTTCAATTCTAGGCAAAGGAAATCTATAGCTGATTGTTGTCTTGTTGATTACTCTTGAATCAGTGCACATTCTCCAACCTCCATATTTCTTTAGGTTCAACTCTGCAGGCATTTCACATCGACTCAAGCTTTCTATGATCAGACCTTTGTCAACCAATTCCTATACTTGATTTCTGATTTCTTTATTCTTTGTGGGAGTCATTCTGTAAGTTGCTTTGTTTGGTAGATTTGATCCTGGAATCAAATCTATCTGATGGATGATTTTTCTTACAGGTGGTAATTCATCAGGAAAATCATCCACAACAATATCACAATAATTGTCTAGCATTTCTTGAATTTCAATTGGAAAATCAGAAATCTTTGTGGAAGTAAGCACTACTTTAGGTTTGCAAACTAAAGTAAAAATTACCTCTTCTTCTTGAATCTATTGTAAGTACTCCTTCCCACTCAGAAATAAAGTCTTTGGATCAACCTTTCTACTTGATGGTTCTCCTTCCTCCATGGGTATCAATGTGTGATGCACTCCATTCTTAAAGAACCTGTAAGTGTTCTTCTTACCATCATGTACTGCTTCTCTGTCATACTGCCAAGGTCTAACCAACAGTATGTGACACACATCCACAGGCATCAAATCACACATGACCTTATCTTTGTAGCTGCCAATATACAACTCTATCTCACATTGCTCTTTCACAATCAGCTGGTGTCCTTTATGAAGCCATGACACCTTGTAGGGAGTTGGATGTTCACTTGTCTTCAATTTTAATTTCTCTATCACCTCTGTAGAGACCAAATTGTCTGTGCTGCCACTATCAATGACCAATTGACAACATTTCCCTTGGAATTTGTACACACTACTGAACAAAGTCTTCCTCTGTGCTGGTTCAATAGCTTCCTTTGTTTGCTTCAGCAAAACCTTATTAACCACCAAAGATTCTCCTTTCTCTGGAAGAGTTGCTTCTTTTGCTTCAGAAAACCTTGCTGCTTCTTCTCCAATTTGAGTAACCATTGCATTTATCTGATTGGTACCCATATTGTCTTGGAACTTGTAGTGTTTATGTCCCAATTGGTGACATCTATAACACCTCACTTCTCTACCTTTGTTTCTGCCTCCATTTCCTCTGTAGGAACCCCTTCTGCCACTTGCATCACTCTCTGTGGATGCATTCTAAGGTGAGATGCTGCTAGCTCCATCTCCAGGTGTTGTAGACCTTCCTCTACCACCCTGACTTCCCTTTCCTTAGAAATTACCTCTTACTTTGCAGACTACTTTCTCAGGAGTTTTTCTTCAGCTTTCAAGGCCATTTGATAAGCCTCTTCTACTGTCTTGGGAGACAAAATACCTATCTCATCTTGGATCTCCAACTTGAGACCATTCACATACCTGGACACCTTCTCTAATGTGTCCTGGATTTGTCCAGCTCTTATACTCACTTTATAAAACTCCTCTGTGTATTCTTATACTGTCATCAATCCCTGTCTAAGGTTCTGCATTTGTCTAAACAATGTAAGCTGATAATCACTAGGAAATAACTTACCTCTTAGCTTTGCCACCATTCTGGTCCAACTTTTGATTGGTTGTTTACCAGCTCTCCTTCTCTCTGCTTGCACTCGATCCCAAAAAAGTGCTTCATGTCCTTTCAACTTTGTCACTGCAAGTTTGACTCTTTTGTCTTCACCCATTTCTTCATAATCAAATAACTTGTTCATCTCATTAATCTAGTCTATCAGTTCTTATAGATTCAATCCTCCTGCAAAGCTTCACACTTCAAGATTAGGCTTGGATGTAGACCCCAGAACAGATTTAAGGAGTCTCAGCTCAGGAGGAATCTCAACATTTTGTCATGCCTCTTCTTTAGTTTTAGGTTCACTGACATCCTCAGGATCTCTCAGGTGTCCTAATTCCATTGCTTCCAATCTGGCTTGGAACTGTTGCAAGGTCTCCAATACTTCTACATTGGCAACTGGCCTGCCTCTTCTTCTACCAGTAGCACCTCTGGCAACTCGAACAACCATGCTGGAATTTTTCTTTTGGCTTTTGGAAGTCGGTTCCGTCTCTGCAAAAATTTCTTAAAAATCTACTGCGATACCACAACTGATAGCAAATTTTGTGTGCTAGTGTTAAGGAGAGCTAGTCTCTCTTCTTCCAGTATTTTCTTTCACCAAAGGAGTCTTCTCAATTCTCATATTTTAATTTCATTTATCAATTTCATGGAAATTGATTAATGAAATACCATATTCTAATGTTATACAACCTGTCAACTAATATGACCCTTGGTAATTTAAATAGGCGCTCTAAACTATATCTCCCCCTTGAAAGAACTTAAATAATTGCGTGAACCCTTACAAGAAAATTAAAGGCCTTTTATTCGGTTTAATTACAACCCAAACTTAAATCATTCGACAGCATAATACCTCGACATATAAATGGAGATTAGACTACCCCGACCATAGTATTATCATACTATAACAAGTGGTTTCAACCCTTTGAGAAATTTCTCAAGTGCTTATAATATAGCTTGGACCCCTTTCGGAATATGGCAATTAAAAGTATATGAACCGATGTTCAACCCCTTTTTAAACAAATATCTAAGCTTTATCTTAATATATGGAACCCACTAGACTTCCGAATTAAAACACTTCAACCAACGCTTAACTCTTCCGGGCCCATGAACCCGATCTATTAAATAAAAATTTAACAATACAAAACCACTGGCTATACCTCCATGTTAAACCCTGTGAAACATTGATTGCGATTTCCATTTGATCTTCCATCCTCCAGATCGAATGGTTCGGACAACGCTCACGTTTTTTCCAGGGCTGAAGGTTAATGCTCCAGAAAAATGCGAAATGGGCAGTATTGGTGTTGTGATGTGGAAAAATTGAATTGGATCAGGTTTTTGTTTGAAAAACCACTACGAGCCCAAAGGTGGTTCGAAACGAGCGGTATGGTTTCATAAACCCACTTATTGGCAAGTCTGGTGATTGAACAGTGTTCTCCGGACATTTCAAAACATTTTAGTGCATTTCTTCACCTTGCCTTCCCCGCGTTAACACTTTGGTTCACCCTCCACTATATCACTCTACCAACAGAACTTCTATCACGACGAGGCGCTCTAAGGAAATAGGGATTAATGCTTTAGATAGAGGTTCACTATTCTTTAAATAAATGGAGTATGGCTATAGTTTCGGTCTTCTGATAGGGCCCCTATTCAACCTTCTCCAACATCCTATGTAGAACAAACATAGTCAATTCATTCACCGAGAATATGAGTCCAAAGAGAGACAGAGAAACAAGGAGGATTCACACAGAATTGGCCTCATTCAGCTTATACACAGAAAGCATAGATTCAATAGCATCCAGGAAATATGTGCCTTTGCACAGAGACCGAGTAAGTTAATTACAATACATTCAACACACAGAAAGCCAAATGAGCCTAAAACTTATTCAACAGAGAACAATGTTTCTCGATTCAATATTTCACTACCAAATCCCCCCCTTTCCACTGTATCAGGGGTTACAATTTATAACTGTTACATGACTGTTCGGCTCCTCTTTGAGGACCATTTTTATTCTTAACATAAAAAGCCTAATTACACAATATTACTATAATTCTATCAGCAGAAGCCAATTATACTGACACGAATAAGCTATTCGACTTCTTCACTTATTAGACTAATCCTATCTACTATAATTGTAACTGACAGCTAAGGTGTGACCACCTTTGCTGTTACATTTCTTTGAACAATTTCGAACTCTTCTAGCCACAACATGTGGACAATTCTCTCACATTGTTGGCTAGTGTCCAATGCCCCTACATTCGTTTGACTATGGTTGATTGGGATCCTAGTCAGTAAGGTCGAAGCACAGTCAACAATAGGGAATATTCTAAGAAATATTATTTTCCTCATAACCAACCCAAGGATGACAAGTGGCATAGTTTTATTGGTCTAATGATTGTACAATTATGTTTTGAAGGCCAATTGGGAGGTGCCACGTGTCTAGCCCTGAGGCCTCCATGTGGCCCTTGAACCATTGTGTAAAATTTTGGGTGAGGTCCACAAGGCTTGACACCACGACTTTCGGCAGAGCATGCACACGCCACACCGCCCAAGCCTCATGAAGTTCTTAACCAACATAGTTCATGGTTTATATGTAAGTTTGAATGTAATAAAGTATGGGGGTTGGGGACCGTTGACGGTCCTAACCCGCTAACGCTCCCTGTGTGTTGTTAAGATTGCACGTTAAAACGAATGTTATAACCGACGGTTATGTAAATGCACCAGCCTTCAACCCACAACACCGACCATGTTACACCATCCACAATGGTATTCACATGGCAACGTTTATTGTTAAAAACCTCCGCGCGCTTATCTTTAACCCACCATCAAACCTGCAGATCAACCTTATCACCATAGTTACATGCATGATTTCCGTCGACGGTTACAGTTTGGAATCCGTGGTTTGGTGTTGGCCTGTGGCCACCCCAACCACTAAATTTAAATGTAACGGTTATTTCGGTGGAGATTTGGAACACACCTAAATTTTGGGCAAAATCCACTAGTTTAACTCCATATAAGTGGAGTCCTCCACTTTTAGTGGAGTTTTTCTAAGTGTAACGAGGTAAAAGAGTAGGAGACTCATTTTTTTCCCATTCTGAGTGAATGAAGATTCATTTTTTACTAATTGGATCATTATGGAGCCATTGGTGCAGAGAAAAAAAACATTAGATAACTTTAAATATATGTATTTGAAGATTTTTGAGCATAATGAAAGATGGACATGCTATTGGGAGCTGGACCAATAGATGTAGCACAGAAGGGGTGAACTGATTCATCATTCCTATTGTGTAAATTATATGTGGTGACTTATTTATCTATTTTACACTCCTGTTCAGTGTTATTTAAGCTTTTTTTATGCTTATAATTCACCTAAAATCATCTAAAATTCATGGTTAAAATCCTCAAGCCTTAAGAAAACTAATGATACAAGTATGCACATGTTTATAAACTAAAAAGACACTTATATATTTTGTACATGTTAGACTCCTTATATCCTAATCTATTATAACCTTTTCAATACGGTACTATGTCAAATTTTATGGGAATCATACTATAACCAACAACATGTCGAAGCTTAAACCAAATCTAAATAACATTGTCATATGTGGTATGAGTAAAATCGATGGAATTTGTATTACTAGTATGTACGCAGATTCCCATTTATTCCATTTTCATTCCATACGGTTAATAACATCCCACTAGTGAAAAAAATTTGTATATTTTATAGATAGTCATCACATCTCTATTAATCACATCCCAATAGTGAAAAGCTTTGCATATTGTATAGATAGTCATCACATCTCTGTATCATACTCAACCTCATATTTGACTGGAATAGAGCTATCCTTATGCTCAATATCACTAATTATGGAAACAGGGTCGGATCTAAGTAACAACTATCTAGAATGATAAGATTTGCAACCCAATGATACATATTATGTAACCACCAATGTTTCACTCTTGTTATTAGAATCATAACCATTACTGTGATACAAAATATCTTGTTAATTATAGATATAAAGTTATATGTACATCCTGTATTATATTTGTTTCCATTATGTCTGTATAATTAAGGATAGTATAGACTCTAAAAATTACCATTACTTCCTTTCCCTCCATTCAGTCAAGAAAGCATGATACCTTGTTATGATAGTATTGTAATGGGATTATATTTACCTATACAACAAGCATATGAAGCTTAGCTCATGTAGTCAAGCCTAGCTCATCTTTACTACTCCAAATAAATGTATTTCAATCTCACTAATTATGGAAACAAGATAGGATCTAAGTAACAACTAGCTAGAATGATAAGAGTTGAAACCCAATGATACAGATTATATAACCACCAATATTTCACTCTTGTTATGAGAATCATAACCATTACTATGATATAAAATATCTTGTTAATTAGAGATATAACGTTATATGTACATCCTGTATTATATTTTTTTCCATTATGTCTATATAATTAAGGCTAGTATAGACTCTACATATTACCATTGCTTCCATTCCCTCCCTGTGGTCAAGAAAGCATGATACCTTGTTATCATAGTGTGTAATGGGATTATCTTTACCTATACAAAAAGCATAGTGAAGATTAGCTCATGTAGTCAACCTTAGCTCATATTTACTACTCTCCAAATAAAGACATTTAAATCAAATGGCAATTCATGTAAGTTATTAAAGAGTATCATGGATACAAAAAACTGTGGTGACATTCTACATTAATAATGTTCCATATTTTATTACATAAAACTATGTTTCAATATAATTAAATTATTTTTGACAAAATCAATTGGTCGAGGGAATATTTCAACCACATTCCAATTTAGGAGGCTAATTAGCTGTAGAGAGTCTCTCAACCAACTAGGCCAAAAAAATCTTGTAATTAATAGGAACAAAAAAAAAAAAAAATTACTCTCTTGAGAGTAGAACTACAATCTCCCAACCAACTAGGCCTCAAATTTCTTAAAATTAATAGGAACAAACTAAAAAAAAAAATCTGTTATTAGAAAAAATCAGAAACATGTTATTCCTCTCTTCTATAATCTATTTCACCTCTATGGATTCTCTCTTTAAACAAATCTATTGTTGAGGCTAGAACTCTACTTAATTTCTGCAATATTAAAATCAAAATCCACAAGGTCGATAGCGAGATATGTTTCAGTTTTCCATTGTGTTTTCATTTGTTTGTGTGAAGAATTTATATAGTTGATTGTGTCTTGATTATAAAAAATAACAATGTTTGAGATATTTGGTGACTCTTCATTTCCTTTATTATTATTTTTAAGGAATATATTTTGTCCCTATTTGTGTTTTTAATATTAATCCTCTCAGGCATTTTGTAAAACTTGGGAACTTGAGTTCTTTTTTGTTTCCTACTTGAATATCTATAAATTTAAGCTCTTGGACACCTAAAATATTCCAATGATTTGGGATGAACACATGTCAACTACCATTCAAAAACTTCAACATGTTTTCTATCTTTACTTCAAGATATACCTCATCTTCTTGATTTTCATGTCACTATTTTGTTTGGATAGAAAGCATGAGAATATGGTCTAAAAAAAAGATGAGTTTGAACCACACAAGCACTCTACATATGAATATGGTTTTACCACATAAGCACTATACAAATTCATCTGAAATATGTTTAAATCCTCAATATTTTAGTTGAAAATTTTTCGATTAGCTTCCTCGACATTGCCACCACAATATTAAAGAATATTGTGGGTTGCACTTGTTGCAAATCTGTGGAAATTTTGTTCTTCAAGATATCCCTCATCTTCTTGGTTTTCATGTCACTTTTTTGTTTGGATAGAAAGCATCAGAATATGGTAATGGGTTTACCACACAACCACTCTACATATTCATTTTAAATCTATGTTTATCCTCAATAATCTAATCCAAAATCACTTTTCAATTACATGTCATACACCTTCAAAATTAATTTTCGATTACACGACATACACCTCATAGGGGTCCACTATCACTTCACCAATTATAATAACACATCCTGAACTATGATTTCTACTACCATAAGGCATAGTCAACAAAATTTTTTTTATGCATCCAGTATATCCTAGAAGTGGAACATAGTTCACCATTCAATTAATAGTAACACTTCCTGAACTACCATGACTAAGTACCTTGATGTATGCATTAAATATTTATCTAGCTATGATGTATTTGGTTAGGATAGATGTGTTGTTACTCATTTTTTTTGGCAGTAAACTATTATAAAACTTTTACCTAGATGCAGGGATGGTCCTAGTGTTTTTGGAAACCATGTATGTCATTTCTCCAATAAACTAAGGCATTTGCAATAAATGAATTTAATATTTTATTGAATTTTTTTTTTCAGGGATAAGAAATCCCACTAAACATGGTTGAAAAATGGACATTATGCATAGATTTTTTGTGTTATCCCCATCTAGGGCAAGCAATGATTACATATGTTCTATGTAATATTGAGACGAACAAATTCCTCCAAAGGAAAATGAATATACCTGGAAGAACAAAAAACAATGAAGAATATTATATTGAATTGATATAAGGCTTGTGAATAACTAGGGAGTATGGATCTAATGGAATTGTATATTTCACCAATTAGGAACTTGTGTGCAACCAGATAAAAGGCATCTAGCAAGTTAGGAAGGAGAGGCTAAAACAACTGCATGGAAAAGCAAACAATATTGTTAGAAAATTTCAATAATTTAGTATAAGACATTGTGAAAATGTTAATAATATGTGTAGTAATCTATTATATGGGGAAATGCCAATTCAAGGTTCTTGTGTCAAAGATGAATTGGTGTTAAGAAACATCTTTCCATCAAAATTTGTTGATGGAAATTGTAATATATCTTTGATATGTGTGTGTTTCTTAGTTTAATAAATGTGTCTTTTTTAATGACCATGTGTTTTTCTCAATTATATACCAAGTGTGCCCCCACCATGTAGGCACAACTTGGTGAACTTCATGCTTTGGAAAATTTTGTATTTAATTTTCAAAATGTGAACGACTTCAAAAATTTTGTGTTTAAATAGTCAAGTGAGTTTTACACATCTATTTCTGCTTCAAGTTTTGTGTTTTACATTTGTGTTCAATTTGTGCTCCAACATTTGTGTAAATTACATAAATTTTTTGAATTCTTTCGAAATATTTTTAAATAGTAATTTTAAAAATAATTGTAAATGCATGAGGTAACTTTTTAAACATCATGTATCTATGTATCTGTAGATATCCATATATATCATGGATGATAATTTTCCATGTGATTCTTTGAGGCGAACATCAATAGAGTCTCATGCATCTACGAGAGAGGCAAATCATGGATCGAGGGATGTCCATCATGTTCGTGGTATTTATATTAAATGTGAAATTTTTTAAATGATATTTGAATATAATATTATGCACATACACGTGTATACATATGGAGTTTTTTTTATCAATTTAATGAGTTAAATTAACTTTTAATAAATTTCATTGTTTAGGAGTTCAGAGGAAAATAATATCTACTCAATCAATGGAGGGCCATG
>CM076578.1:281130314-281170314 GCA_034641835.2 Pinus albicaulis | reverse complement strand
AACTTCTATCAACTTTATGTGCGCTACACGCACCAAGTGACTATATTGACAACTTATGGCATTAGATTGATAGTATTGAAAGTAAACAATACTCTCACTTTGATGATTTTGTTGGAAAAAATAACCTTTCAGTATAATAGACTCTCCTTCGTATATAAACCTGTTGTAATCATCATCTTCCAATAATTTCATCTTTCATTCAGTGCACCGCATCAACTAATACTTCACATTTTCTATGTTGTTAGAAGGTACACCTACAACAAAAACATCTCATGCACAATACAACAAGTACATAAATTTATATCGTAATTAACGTGAAAAGTTAACTTTAAAATTAACGTGTAATTTTTATTTTATTATTTATTTCTATATCTCTATCATTTAAAGCAATTGAATGTTACCTTCTCTAAAAAGATCAGAAACTTGATCACCTTCAGATGATACTATAGTCTTCTATGATTGCATCTCTTCAAAGTTTGCAACTGACATTTTCCCCTTTTGATTGAGTTTTATATGTTTCCAAACTTTTACATACATATTTTTTTCACAAAGATCATTAGATTGTGTGTCCTCTATGCAAAGAGGAAAAAAAAAAATATTTATTTTATCAGATGCAAACACATTGTGGTACTCCTTTGTTCTAATTGAATGAAATTTTTGAGTCCTTTTTATCGTTTGAACATCATTTGAAATCGATCTATATACATATTATACCCAAATATTCCAAAAGAAACTATATGGAAAATTCAAACAAGAATATAAAATTGTTATTTACAATACAATTTATATATGATCGAAGATAATCATTGTTAAAAATAATGTTTAAAATTAGAAAATTAATAAAAAAAATATATCACACACACACACACACACACACACACACACACACACACACACACATATATATGCAAGTTAATTTTTGTATATATGTACACGCACCTTCATACTTCCCTTGACTGGTTAGTCTCATGGCTTAGTGCAGTGATCCACCATTGAACAACTTGTTCAGCTCAGAAAAGTTAGTCTCTATAGTGTTTCATTTGATATCTTCGAAGTGCTCGTTTTATACATGCCCCTGCACCATCATGTTTTCCTTTTCCATGAACAATCTCAAATAAATTCTAGCGATGCTTAATGCGAGTTTTCATGTGAATATGACACAACGAAAATAATGATCATGAAAATTTGAGTTGACCTGCACATCCATCTGACCATATCCAATTTTCATTAAATTTTATTCCACGACCTTTCAATGAGTCATAAATATTATCCAAACAATGTTGTACAAAATTTTTATCATGTGTATGATCATCGCTGATATAAAAGTGATATTCATTAGGAGCATGTCATTTTTCACTGATGCTTTTTTTTATCACTCCACCAGATTCCCAAGGCTGAGGAAGGAATCCCAATAGATGTAACCACAAACCAAGCTTTTGACTTGATAGCTAGCATTATCAAGCATAAGAGGGCTCTCTCCAAAATGCTCACAACCAGGAGGGCTAGAGAATATGGTTTTAGGCTAGTTATAGAGTGCATGGGGTTGTTTTGAATTGATTTGGTTAGGGAAATTAGTGGATAATCGAATTAGGTCAAGGAAAGCCTAGGTCAAGGAAAATGAGTTAGGGTTGGAGGGAACAATGGGGAAAGGTAGGCACAATGCCAATCACTTGAACGAAATGGTTGTGGAACGGTTTTGAAACTGTAAGAAGGGTAAGAAAAGAATTAGGGATTATTTCTCTCACACAGAAGATAATGAAACAAAATATGATCAATTACCCAAAACAACACATGGCAATCATGTATTTTGAATTTAAAACTTGTAAAAGATTATAACATAGAAATTAAAGTGAATATGAAAAATACATTCAAACATATGTGACTGAATATAAAACAATGAAATACATTCAATACCATAGGTATCAGGTAAATGTAGCTGTAAATCCTCTTTATTAGCTTGGCCAAAACTGACTACAAGTTCCCTTGACCAACAAGCAAAATCAAACTGATTCCAACTTCCAACATTTGAAAATGTGTCAAAAATGATCTGATATAGGCCTCAGAAAAACTCTCCCAACCTCAAGGGTCGAATCCATGAGATGCAAAGCTGATCCACTAAAGTCTGAACTGAAACCTAGAGTGTACGGTGGTCAAAGAGACTCATTCCTATCTCAAGTGAAATGATTCATTACACTTCATTTTCTTGATTTACGTAATGTATTTACCCTAGTAAATAGTAAAAACATGATAATTACATTTAGTTTCATCATTTACATAGCTAAAATAAACATTTCCCTACATAAAAATAAAAAATGGAGTGAAACTCAAAAAATTTCTGAAGACTGCAAAAGCACAATTTCCTTGTAAAACATGTAGTGACCAGGTGTTATTGCCTAAATCTACCTCAGGCTGAAGGAAGGCAGAGACAAGATAACACCAAACCACACTCAGTCTGGTAGCTAGCCCTACCAGAACAGGAGAGGGCTCTCTCCGGGTCAATCTCAGCGAAAAGTATTTCAATGGGGCTTGAGATGACTGAAACAACAACTAATTTTAGGCTAGGTATATGAATAAGAGGGTTTGTTTTGATTTTTTGGGGTTTTTTTGGAAAAAAGGGAAAGACAATTTTGGGCTTGGGGATGAGGCCAAATTCTTGCAGAGTTCAAGTTGGGGCAGGGAAGGCAATGGCTTTGATGTCTTAGATTCAATGAATGGATAGAAAAGACTGTTGAGGAGCTGAAGAGGGAAAGAGGCTACAAGGGTCCTCTTCAAACAGGTGAAAACATATAAAACTAAACAAAATTTTAAGGCAGAGCACCAGCAAACTAATGAATTCTACCTTAATTACTCATTTGTTTAATTTCAGAAGAAAAGAGAAGGGAAATGGCATACATAAAACATTAATGAAACTTACAATTGCATGGAGACAAACACCATAAAAACTCAGAGCCACAAGGATCCCAACAAGTGCCACAAAACACTGGTCTTTCCTTTGCCAAAAATGCTGAAATGAATATACAATGAGCTGCCAAACTATTCCCAAGAGTCCAACCCTGAAAATGACTCAGAAAATACATAATATAGACCATCCTAACCCGTCCCCATGCCTCTAGGGGTCGAGCTCATCCTTCTAGGAGCTGTTTCAACCAATTATAAACTAGGAACTGAAATCTAGGCAATCAAACAACTTGCCTCTATATGGTAGGAAACTGATTCATTCATTTAATTTTCACTTTTTAGTGAATGAATCCTCTAGAACAAGTAAAAATGTGCCAAATTTAGATCATAATCATGAAATTAAATCAGGATAGATCAAGAGTTACATCAGAAAGTAAAACTAGTCAAAACTGGGCGAAATTCTGAGCTGAAGAGTGAAAAATATGGCAAAATTCTCTATGCGCTGCACCCAAAATCTCTATGCGTAGCACAACTTTGGAGCTGATTTTGAGGCACTTCCCGAAGTCCAAATTGAGCTCATGATAGCTCGTTGGAAATCACTGCCTGTCTACTTTCCAACCCAAGTATAATTTTTGGATTTGGTGTCCATTTGGCCCTCCAAAAGTTCAATCTCCCAAGACTGGTTCTTGTGTGTGCAAAAAGTGGCAGAAAGGCCATTTTCAAGGTGTTTTTGATCCTTTAGGCCACCCAGAACTTGATGAAATACTTAGGCCATTCTTAAGCATGCATAATTTTTTAAAAAAAATCCAAAAAATATCAAGTTTTCCTCCAGAAGGTCTCCCAATCATAAGCGCGCGCAAGGTGGCACTAAGCGTTGGGCAGGAAAATCTGTTTTGTGACCAAAAATTCAAAAATGACAAAATTTTCTCCAAATTTGCTGAAATTTGGAGTGAAGGTCCCCCATCAAATGCCATTTTCAGCCAAAGAAGCTTCGGCCAAGATTTGAAGTGGATCAGGCCTTTTCCGACGTTTCAGTGCTCTCCTCAACCTCGCCTTCAGGATCTTAATCCTCGCTTTTCAAACATGTGTGAGGGCCCAATAGTGATTCTTCATATGTCTGAGCATTTCCTTGTCCTTGTTTTCCTTCACCAATAATTTCTCGAGATTAATGTTGACTCTCGTAAGCCAAATCTCCCGCTCAAAGGGTGTCATGTCACCTGGTCTCTTTCGGGCCAATTCCCGATCTTCACGAATTTTCTGCAACTCCATGAGTGTCTGCTGATCCTCCAATTGTTTATTCTGCTGCTCCAAGTAATTTATAACCCAATGAGCTCTCTGCAATTTCTCGGTCAATGTGTCAATCTCAGCTTTCTATTCCAGGATGGCTTCTTTCAGCTTTGAGCTGGGAGAGCTCAAATCAACATCAATAAGTATAAAATCAGTGTCTTGGCCTCCTGAAGGGCCTTCATCCTGCATAGGCCTCTTGCCTCTATCCTATACCTATGCTAATGTTGAAGGAAAGACCCCTTCCACCCCAAGTGGAGATAGTACTTGCGCTGTTGATGAAGGTAACGAGACCCCTTCCACCCCAGGTGGAGATAGTACTCGTCGTACTACTGCAAATAAGGCTCTGCTGCCTCTTTGATAGGTAACACAAACTGGAACACTGATAGGCTCTGTCTCAGGACCCTCAAACTGATGTGAAGGCTCACTCGCATCATGATCAATCTCTGGAGGAGGTTGAGGGGCTGTAAAGAAGTCACGGGAATTAAACTCCTCCCATGCAATGCCCTGCAATCCAAGCTAATGTACCACAATGATTTTGATGAGCGCATAATGATAAATGTTGTTATGTTGCTGCTCGGGAGTCTTCTTCTGCACCAGATTAGTCATCCGCTCTATGTTTCGACACATGAAATATGGAATTCTCATCATCCTCACAGTCGTGAAATGCATCAATAATCGGGTATGGTAAGCATAAAGGCACGAGAACCGACCCTCATAGCTGAAGTACCTGATGATGAGTTTCATCAATGGCGCATAGGACTCCTTCAAGAATTTGAAAGGGAACACCCTGCTGAGCTGCCTCATATAGCCAGGCCTGATGTATGGTTCATAATACACTTTATCTAGCTGCTGTCTCTTGTTCCATTGTTCACCTACATTCGGTATTCCTGTTGCCTGAGAAATGGTTTCTGGTGTCAAGGTGAAATTTACACTAGTGAGGGTAACCTGACCATCTCGCAAATGTAACACAAACAAGCAGACCAAATCCTGATGATGCTGAGTTTGAGCAATCATCTCACAATACTGAAAGCATGACTGTTGTTGAAAACAAGCCATTTCAAGTGGGCAGGCCTGCAATTGAGTCAATGAAGTGGGCTCTTCTTTGACGTGTCTGCCCCCTTTTCGAGGCCTCCTTCGTACATTAAGCTCAGTGGTAGAGCCACTGTCTTGCTCATATGATGAATCTGTGTCCGTCATGGTGTTTGCAATGTATGACAAGTGTATGTTTGGTTTGGTTTGAAAATGTGAAATTGGTGTTTGTTTTCAATGCCAAATATGCCAAAGGGAAATAAGGTACTGTGAGGAATATAGGACAGTAGGTATAAGTGGACTGTGGAGTTTTTCAAGTGAGATTTGAAATGTGTTAACAGTCACTTGACTATGTTTAGGGATGTGGGGTTTGGGAATTTTCTACAAATGATATGGGAGAGGGAAAATGGTAGGAAATGGTAGGGTTTAGAAATAGGAAAAATGGGGACAAGTGATACGAGTGATTGTGGAATATAGGGGAATAGGAATGAACTATAGTTACATTAGAACTGTGGAGGAAAGGGAAAATATGGTGGCATGTGACAGGGGTTCAACACCAAAACCAAATTTTAAAACTTCAAATATAAACCCTATGGAGCAGCCTTTGTCAAAAAGATAGGGTTTATGCTTATACCATTCAAATTCTCCAACCAACCTTTGAAACAACACTAAACACTGATAATGGCAATTTCACAATCCCGTGAACTTACTTGGAGCAAAAAATTTGAGTCGTTTCGTGAATTTGATGAGAAAATGGCGAGAATCTGCTTTGGAGGCTCTATGCGCCGTGCACTAACCCAGTGTGCCGCGCCTCATGGATGTGCTGCGACAGTGCAATTTCACACAGTGAAAATTGGCCCAATGCGCCGTGCGGTCTATGTGCACCGCGCCTTCCTCTCGATGCGTCGCGCAACACTCCAACACATAGCTGGCCTTCAAACTCACAATTTCATTTTTTTCACAACTGAGCTCGACTTCTCTGATGCTTCTTGAATGAAAATGGATTGATAAATGTGGAAAATATCTCATATAGTGAAGAATTTAATTTTTTCTTCTTACAAACCCATTTTTGTAATGTTTTGAAATTGGCACTTTTTCACTTTTAATACAAACTCTGTTTTTCTTGTTTCCACTAATTTTTGACTTGAATGATGAAACCTTTGTTGATTTTTTGCAGGGATGACTGGCATGTTTTGGCAAAGACGACCAAGGCTGTGCCTTGAAGAATTTGACAACTAAAAAATTTTGAAAATATATATAGCATTTATTACAAAGGACAAAATGACGATTTTCTTCAAAACAGAGTTTTGAAGAAAAGTCATGATCAATCATTATAACGATGAAATTTTACGATGAAAACTTATTTTTCACCTCCCTCTAGCCTGCTGGCATTATTGGACACTTTGAAGACTAAATTTGTGAAACCCTAGACCTAATGACTGAAAAGACTCTTTGCTGACCAAAAGACTATCCATGACTATGAATGACTGTAAAATTGACTTTTGATGAATTTTGATGAATTTTAATGATTAGACACAAACCAACAGATACATGACATGAGGGAAAATGAAAGAAAAGAACCTTTCATCAGATGATGGCATGCCCCTAACAGAATGAAACTGAATGAACTGAATGAGACACCTAAAAATGAAATGCAATAAGAGAAATGATCTTTGACAGAGGGATGAAAAGACCGACTCTAACACCAGGCATAAATTATGCCCTCTCTTCAAGGCTAAATGCGGGTGCCTTCTCGGTGTCCAAATAATCTCCATGATGGCTCTTTGGAAAGCCACTTGAGTCTAATTTCAAAAAATACCTTCAATACTCAAAATGGTGCCCATTTTACCTATCAAAAACAACTTCTCCCAAGACTCATAAACGCGCAGTGACGAGAAGGAAACATGCCCTCCATGTGAAGCACATTTTTGAAGACCACATTTGGAGGCCTTTCGGGTGTTCAAATTGGGCCCATGATGGCTCGTTGGAAATTTTATCCTTTATAATATCCAAATATACCTTTGGTTGTATGATTTGAGTTGGTGTGCCTTGTAAAACGTTTATTTTCGCAAGACTGGTAAAAAAGTGTCGAATGATGGCGAAAAAATGCATAGTGTTGTTGCAGGAAAATTTTTAAGGCCTTCCTCAACTCCAAATTGAGCTCAAGATAGCGCATATGAAAGCACTCTCAGTATATTTGTCATTCGACTTATCAAGCAAGTCATTTTGACACTTCAAATATGAGAAAACGTGATTTTCCCAAGGTCACTTCGGAAATGTAGCAACTCTCCTGTGGCACGTGTATTTTTGACATTTCTCTAAAAATATGACACGTGTGTAAAAAATGAAGCATTTTTTTCTTCTTTGGCCTATTATGGACGTAAAACTCTCTCACTTTTGTCAAATTAATCTTTTTTTGGTCAGAAACATAGTTTGAAGAAAAATAGGCTCTATGTGTGGCAAATGATTTGTCTCTTGGAATGACTTCTTGGTAAATGATGGAGACATGATCTTATGAGTTGGAATGGACTCATAATTACTGATATGACCTACCTTATGCCTCATATGCTCAAATGTCTCGTTTCCATAGAAAACTCTAGCTCAGTGGGAGGGGAAACTAGGGTTTAGTGCTTGTGAACAATGATGACTTGGGCACCCTTAGGAGAAATGGTTAAAAAAGAAAGTGCGGTAAAAAATAATGACAGAGATGAGGTGAAAGTAGAGTAAAATTAGGCGATATGGGTGGGATGAAAATTCCAGTGCTAACATCGGCTCCAGTTGGGGAAGATAGCTCCGAAGGAGGTGTCTAGAACCATAGACCTATGGGAACTCATTCATCAGTGCCTTATCCATTGGGAAATGGAGTCCAATATGTAAAATAAAACTAAAAAAATACTGCAAACTTCAACCCATACTAGCATATCATCAAAACCTTAGGGCCTTCACCTTGGGCTTCAAACCTTGATGAATTTTGTCAACACTTGTTGAAAATAAAATAAAATCGAACTGAAATGATACCAGCCTACTTTAATCTATTGCACAATTGGTGGTTTAGGTGAAATTATCCTTCTAGTGTAACCAATCCAGGATATGGCTACCTACTGAAGTTCTGCTCTCACTTTCCTTGAGTAGGTAGAATAATGTACACGTAGGAAACTCACAATAGAAACTAAAACCATGGATTATGCTTACAAACAAGACACCATTCATTTTCTGCAATGATTTCAAAATACTACTAAAGATACATTGAAAATCCTGAAGCATTACCTTATCTTAAGATCCAGCAACAAAAATACAAGTACGTCCTTCATTTTGATCTGAAAGAACACTTGGTTGTTGATCAATAAGAAGGCATAGGGAAGTATAACCTTTTGTTATTTGAGTGTTGGCTGAAAATTCCTTAAGCATGAGAAATTTTGACTCAATCTCTATCATTTTGTCTCTCTCAGGCTCATACTCGTCAAATTCATAGTCTAATTCATCCTTAAAAAAGAAACATTCTTCAAGGTAATCAAACATGAAATCCCTCTCATCTTCATGAAAAACAACATTATCTGCTAGCTGATCTCCTTGCAAGGAATCATCATCATGGATTGGTTTACTCACAACGATTTCTTGTATAGTATCATCAAGATCCTCATCGAAATTATCTTCATTTTTATCATACTTAGGAAAATCAGGTTCAGTAGAAACTTCATCAAATATGAACATTGAAAAAGGAGATTGCCTTTGTTCATGATGATCTATAAATCTAGTTTCAGGATTGTCCTCATTTAAACTTATACTTTCATTTTCAAAAAAGGAAGAAGTTTTACCAACACTTTCTTGACTATGTGAACACTGAAAACCTGCATTAGCTTGGGTTGTAATATGATTGTTTAGGAGATGATATATCTCACCTTCATACATAGGAGAAAGTACTTATTTTTTTTCTTTTGATAACATAGTGATTGTCTTATTTCTCTCCTAAAGATTCACAAGGATGTTGAATATCTTCTTTAACCTTTAGCTGATCAACTTGTTGTACTTCTACAAGAATTGTCTCCTGTGGGAAGTCCTTATGAATATCAAGACAATATCCATCATCCTTTTCTTCCATAAGAGAAAAAAATTGCTATTTTCGGTGATGAAAATGATTGTCATGCAAAGCATCCAAGATCTATTCATTTATGAACTCATTATCATCATAATAATCCTCTATGTTTTGAATGAAAACCCCAAATTGATCACAACAATTATTAACCAAAGACAAAGAAGGGTATGACTCCTTGTATTATTCATAAAATATTGAACGGAAAACTCTAAGAGAAAAAATGCTGGTAGGTGGAAAACCTTCATCCCAAGATCATGCTTTTCCTTCAAGAAAAGCCATGAACATCTTTAAAAGAAAATATTCAGGAAATTCCACCTCCAAGTTGCGTGTATGCATGTGAAATTTAACCAAATGTAAAGCAGCATCATTCCTATAATCATCTTTAAAAATAGGAAAATTCCTTTGACACTCTACCTTAGGAATATTATTAGGGAAACCTAGGATGTGATATCGAATCATGGGAGCATACCTTCTTGCAACAGGTTCCATGTTGAAAATTATTGAAGCTACTAATATTCATGTAGTGGATTTTCCATGAAGTGTTTATTTTCTCGATCTTTTAGTCAATGGAGTCGCCAGGTGAATGGTTCAGCCTTCATATGTGTCCAAACGTTGTCCACCATCAACAATTAGATCTAAATATTTTTCGTTCTTTCCTAAGGAAGATTTTATATTTCGTTCCCTAGCAATGGCGCTAGTATGTTATCACTCCACCAGATTCCCAAGACAGAGGAGGGAATTCCAACAGAGGTAACCACAAACCAAGCTTTTGACTTGATAGCTAGCCCTATCAAGCTGGAGAGGGCTCTCTCCAAAAGGGTCACAGCCAGGAGGGCTAGAGAAATTAGGGTTTTAGGCTAGGGGTAAAGTGCAGGGGGGTTGTTTTGCATTGATTTGGTTGGGGAAATCAATGGATAAAGGAATTAGGTCAGGGAAAGCCTAGGTTAGGGAAAATGAGTTAGGGTTGCAAGGATCAATGACGCATGGTAGGTATAGTTCCGATCACCTAAAGGAAATGGCTGTGGAATGGTTTTGAAACTATAACAAGGCCAATAAAATCATAAGGGATGTATTTCTCTCAAATAGAAGATAGTGAAACAAAATATGATCAGCTACCCAAAACAGAGCATGGAAAGTATGTATTCTGAATTTCAAACTTATAAAAGATCATAACATAGATTTAAAGTGAATAAGAAAAATACATTCAATCATATGTGACTATATAAGAAACAATGAAAGACATTAAATACCACAGGTATCCCATAAATGTACCTGCAACTCCTCTTTATTAGCTTGGCCAAAACTGAGTACAAGCTCCCTTGATCAACTAGAAAAATCAAATTGATTCCAACTTCCAACCTTTGAAAATGAGTAAAAAATGACATGATATAGGCCTTAAACAACCTTTCCAAACCTCAGGGGTCGAATCCATGAGAGGAGTAGCTGATCCACTAAAGTCTGAACTGAAACCTAGAGTGTAGGGTGGTCAAAGTGGCTCATTCCTATGTGAATTGAAGTGATTCATTACACCTCATTTTCTTGATTTACCTAATGTATTTACCCTAGTAAATAGTAAAAAAATGATAATTAAATTTACTGTCATCATTTACATAGTTAAAATCAAAATTTACCAAGATAAAAATAAAAACTAGAGTGAAACTCAGAAAATTTTTGAAGACTACAAAAGCACAATTCCCTTGTAAAACACGCAAGGACCAGGCATAAATTATGCCCTCTGTTCAAAGTTGAATTTGAGTGACTTCCTGGTGTCCATATCTACTCAATGATGGCTCAATGGAAATCCATTTGAGTCTAGTTTCTAGAAATACCTTTATTTTTCAAAATGGTGCCCATTTTCCCTGTCAAAAACCACTTCTCCCAAGACTAGTAAACACGCAGTGACCAGAAGGAAACACGCCCTCTGTCTAAAGAACGTTTTTGTAGACCACATTTGGAGGACTTCCTGGAATCCTAATTGGGCCTAGGATATCTCGTTGGAAATCCTATTCTGTCTCATGATTCATTTCAAAATATATCTTTTTTTTATTATTAGAGTTGGTTTGGCTTGTCAAATGTTCATTTTCCCAATACTAGTCAAAAAGTGTAGAATAAGGGTGCATAAATGCAGTGATGTTGCAGGAAATTTTTTTTTCCTTCCTAAGCTTCAAATTGATATCAAGATAGCTCATTTGAAATCAATCTCAGTCTAGTTTTGATTTTACTTATCAATAAAGTCATTTGGACACTCAAGCTATGAGAAAACATGATTTTCCCAAGGTATCTCTAGAAGTGTAGAAACTCTCCTCTAGCTCCTTTATTTTTGAAATTTCTCTAAAAGCATGACACCTGTGTAAAACCTGAAGGAGGTTTTCATTTCTTGGTCGGTGATGGACAAAAACCTCTCTCACTGTTGTCAAATTCATCTTTTTTGGTCAAAAATATTGTTTGAAGAAAAACAAGCTCTATGTGTGGCAAATGATTGTCTCTTGGAATGACTTCTTGGGAAATGATGGAGACATGATATTATGAGTTAGAATGGCCTAATAGTTAATGATATTACCTACCTAATGCCTCCTCTACTCAAATTTCTCATTTCCATAGCAAACCCTAGCTCAATGGGTGAGGAAATTAGGTTTTAGTGCTTGTGAACAATGATGACTTGGGCACCCTTGGGAGAAATGGTTAAAAGACAAAGTGAGGTTAATGATAATGACGAAGATAAGGTGAAAGTAGAGTAAAATTAGGTGGGATGGGTAGGATGTAAATACCAGTGCTAACACTTTCTATATGATCAATATTTTCTCCAACGTGTCTATATATAATATGGACAAGCATAGAGACATGGTTAGAATGATAGTATTCATTCTATATTTATTTTTATGTAAAAAATGTGTAATTATCTGCAAAATAAAATATTTACAAAATGGTCCCTGGCGGAAAATTTTCATGGCATTTTTTGAATTGAAAGTCCTACCATTGAGCTATATGGGAATGCTTGGCATATTTATAAATTTCTGCCTAAAAAATTTCCAAAAACTCTATCGCAAAAATTTATTCTTATTGTTAGTCAATCCTTTTAGTACTTGTATTACTACTTGAACCAATCGATGTATGAATATATTCATATCTCTTCCATTTCACTTTTATGTTGGAAAATTTTTGATCATTTATATCAATAGGCTATTTGTTGTGAAATAAAATCAAATTTCCATAATGATCACATTTTTTTACCACCAACACATTTATTTTGGTAAAATAATTCATGAATTTATCTTGCACATTGAATTTGGGTGATGAAATCATGGATAGTGGAAGGAGGAGGTGAATTTTTCGAAATTTTTTTACCAAAATTAAAGAATGTGTCATAATATAACTGAAATTCCACATGATAATGACAAAAATGAGTGTCATGTACAATGATACGTTTAACATACCATGGTTTTTGTTGCAAAAAAGCACCGATTGAGACAATAGTTCTATGATTATATTCTATGAACTTATTGAAAAACTCTATCTAAGTGGTGCTCAAGATATGTTTTTCATGTTCTTCGTACTGATTTCATGCCATTCTTGGCTGCATCACATCCCTTAATTTTGGTGAAGCATGTTAATTTTTCATCTAATATTCATATATTATTTTTTAGTAACATTGTCTCCAAGTCTATCTTTGTATGGTTTCCTAAAAATAACTATCCAACAAGCGAGCTTATCCTTTATATCTATTGGTAATCAAAGATGTTTGTTCATTGCTTTTTGTGAAGTCCCTAATTCTTGTGCCATATATTTTACCAAACAATTTTCTTTAGTAGATGAAACCACTGCCATTCATATTTATCTATATGAATATAAAAAAAATTTCTTTCTAGATCTTCCAATTGAATTTAGAGCACTGTTTATATTTTGTATCACATTTTCCTTCATTTTTTATCTTTTGTTGATTTTTGAAAACCCAATAGAGTCATACCTTCTTTTAATTTCTTTGATGTTAAGAGAATTCTCAAAATTTGGGCTTGAACTACCACATTTTCACCTTTGAAGAACATATTAATAAGGCATTTAACATGATATCCTATAACATGTTCAAATTTTATATCTCCATATGTGTCAATGTCAACATTTTCTAACATCTCATCATCGATATTGATTTCATATGTACATATGAGAATTAAATGTACAAAATGAGTTTAAATATTAAATATATAATTAAATTAAAAAATATAGTTTGAATGAAATTTAAAAGTTAATAAATATTTATAATTTCAATAATACAGGTGACATATATATACATACATGGTGATTCAATTCCTCCACTTGAATTTCTTTCAACATTTTCAATATTTTCAATCATTGGTTCATTATCTTTTTCACTTTGTTTTTCAACATTTGCTATGTCATCATAAATGTTATGAGGAATATCTCTCTCTATTTACATAACAAAATAATTTTCAAATTAGTTCATCAAATAAAAATTAAGATTCAAAATACAGTAGTTAAATTTTAAATATCATTTATAGTATTTACATTTACATACCTACTTCAACTTCTAGTTGACGTTGATTTTCCCTTTCAACATTTGAGCATTCTTCTCTCTTTTTTATGTGATATTCTATCTCGTATTCTCTATCAGCCTCAAGGCTTCTTTTTTGATCGTATTTTATCTTGAAATTTCTTTGATTTCCTATTATAATTTTGTATGAAGCTAAAATGATTTCCTTCAAAATCCTGCAAAAAAAAAACTGCTATCAAAATTTAAAAAAAAAACTCACTTTATAAATTGATCACAAAAGAATTTATTTAAAAAAAATTCACTTTAAAAATTCGGCACAAAAAACTTACTTCAGCCCAAAACACTTTAAAAAAACTCACTTTTAAAAGCCTGCTAAAAAAATGTCTTTTAAAAATAGAGCTCAAAACATTCCATTAAAAATATTACAAAAAAACTCACTTAAAAAATTTAGACAAAAACTCACTTCAAAAAATCATAACAAAATATTCAATTTTAAAAAAACTCACTTTAAAAATTTTGCACAAAAGACTTACTTCAGCCAAAAACACTTTAAAAATTTTGCCAAAAAAATGTCTTTTAATAATGAAGCTCAAAAAATTTCCTTCAAATTCGTGCGAAAAAAATCCCACTTTAAAAATTTATTCAAAAACTCACTTTAAAAAATCATCACAAAAGGTTTACATGAGCCCAAAACAATTACTCTAAAAAAAAATGATTCTAAAAAGTCCACCAAAAAAATGTCCTTTGAAAATTCAGCCGAAAAAATTTCCTTTGAAAAATCAGCCCAAACAATTTCTTTTGAAAATTTAGCCCAAAATATTTCCTTTGAAAATTCAGCCCAAATGATGAAATGTGTGAAAATAATGTTTCAGTTTTCATTTATTCATAGAGTTTGTGAAATTTTATTTTTGGAGGGGCTTCATCGATTTTTTTTTTTGGCTGATGGAATATATAATCAAAATTTCAACCCAAATTTTTGGTCATTAATACTAATGAGACGGGGCACCAAGAAACGTTTGGTAAAACTACTACAAATCTTTGACCGAACTACTACAAAAGTTTGGCCGAATTAAAATGTCTACAACTCGGCTCTGAACACATATCGTCAACTTTGGAAAGGTTAAACTGCATGAAATTTCAATAATTAACTTTTTGAACCAAGACTTGCATTTTCATAATCAAATCTACTTTCAACATATATAAATCTTATGGAATTTGTTATGGAACGAACTCCAAAAATAGAAGAAAAGAGAGATCAACGCCATAAATGGGCTCATTTTTGCTGCAATATGGAAGGAAGTGTTATACCACCATTCGACGAGATGTAACCACTTGACCCATTGTGTTTACTTGTCAGACAAAAAACAACAAATTTATTCCTTCCAAGCATTTATTCGCTATCTCAGTTTGACGATCGGATTGAGGATGATAAGATGAGCTATGATCTAGTTGAATACCCAAACAAGAAAATAATTTGGTCCAAAAATTTCCATTAAAAATGGGATCTCTGTCATTTACAATAATCTTTGGGTTTCCATGTAGCTTTTAAATTGTTTCCATAAATGCAGTAGCTACTGTAATTGACTTAAATGGATGAGATAATGCACAAAAGTGTGCATACTTGGTAAGTATATAAACTACCACCATGATGACACGCTTTCCTTCGAACTTAGGTAAACCTGTGGTAAAATCCATTGAGATATCCCCCCAACATTGACTTGGAATGGATAAAGGTTGTAGAAGACCCGGGGTCTTAATTGTCTCAACTTTATTTTATTGGAAAAAAAAACATTCCGCCACAGAATTTTGAATATCTGATTTAAGGCCATCCCCAAAAAAATATTTCTTCACCCTGTGGTAAGTTTTCAAAAACCCTGAGTGTCCTCCTAAAGTAGAAGTGTGCAATTCCAAAAGAATATTTTGTTTTAGTTGGGAATTCTTAGAAATATATAAGCAATCTTTGTACCATAAAGAATGATGTAGGAGCATTAGGCTCGAGAAATACTTTGTATTTTTTTAAGACATAGGGGGGTCTCATGATTTTAAATTCTCATGTATTTATTAGTAATTTTGAATAAAAAGTGAGGAATTGTAAATGTTATCTAGCTACAGAGAACATGAGAGAAAATGATTAGTTAGGGATGTGAAGAGGCAGTTGAATTAGGATCAGTTTCAGATTGAGTCTAAAATTAGGAATTTGGGAATTGTAAGAGTTTTCGAGCTGTAAAGGAACCTGAATCGATTCAAGTTCTCATTTTGTATAAATGAATGCATGAAAGACAGAGTAGAGGTTCAGAGGTTCAGAGGTAGAGAGTTGTTGAGAGGCAGAGTAGTAAGAGTAGAAGGCCACCGAATAGAAGATCCATACTAAACAATGAGGTTTTGTAAGTGATTTCAGTTGTGTATATAAAATGAATTGTTTCAGCATTGTATGGATATTGTTGTTTTAAACTCTGTGTAAACGAGTCCAGTGTGCCCTTGAAGAAATCGACCTTCCTGTCGATGCTATATTTTGAATTATATGTGTGTTGGCTAAGCTAATTCCTGTGTGAGACTGTGTGTTTTAATTTGAATAGCAATGGGGAGAATCGATCACTGGAAGGATCGATTCTAGTAAGCATTTGATTGCCTGTCTCAATATATGTAGGACGAACTAGATGCATTCCAAAATGAAGTGAATACATGAATTCACTGTATGGTTGAAAGAGGGTTTGATTTCCTTCAAGTTCCTGAGTTTGTATGCTATTGAGGGATTTAATTTGTTAATCTCTGTGCGAAGGGCGAATTCATTCCTTGAACTTTATTTGATTTATACGGGTTCGATAAAACTCTGTAAATAGAGGGTTCTGGTCCTTTTGGGATTCATTTAATATTAATGTAATTTGTATTGGGTATTGCTGAATAGAACCAAGGAGAGCACCGATTATGTTAATCGATATTGATTTTATATGGAAGCCTGAATAGAGATCATTGAATATTGAAGATTGAATGCATTTAATTTATGCGTGTAAAGTCCTGGAAGAATTCGAGCCGACTAGTTCAATTGAAGTCATGAAGCAGAGATTCCAAATTGATGGTGAATTGAATCGGAGTCGATGTTGAAATTGAACACAGGGTTCGAATTAGAATTATAGTTCTGTTCAAAGGAGAGGACAAGACCCGATTAATATAAGTGAGTCATGGGTGAAGTGTGCAGAGATGTGCTTGGAGAAGGGGCGAAGACCAGAACCGTGGAAATAGTAAAGGTGTTTTTGTAAACCCACAAGTGGGTTTCGCACTATTTTTAAATGGTAAGAAAAATTCCAAAAAAAGGTGCGATACATGCCAACACATGACGCGTGGCAAAGGTGGTTCCCAAAAACCACGAGTTTCGCACCTTTTCTTCGCGTTAAAATTCTGTTTGGAAAAAAAATGCGATATCTCTTCGATTTGGATCGACTGATATCCAAGGCCTTCCACACCGTGAAGTAGCGCCAACGTTATGAGAAGTAACTCACATTACTATGACTGAATATTCATTAAGGTTGTGGACCAGATCTATCATAACGCTGGGTGATATGATATGTTGAAGTACATGTGGGTCTGAAATGATAATTTAAGTTTGAAGTCTTGAACTACAGTGGCATGCGATAAGGAAGAGAATTGGGTGATACCAATTATTCATATCAATATTTGATTAATTAAAACATGAGGTTATATAATGTGAAGTCGACTATATAAGAAGGGAAAACATATAGGTGGGCTAGTTGAAATATTCGAATGGCAATTCAGATGTCATTAGATGAGTTCTTCATAAGGAAATTTAAAGCTTCCGCATGTAGGGAAATTTCCAGATTTAAAATTATTTGGGTAAAACATTGGAGAGTGCATTGTTGTTATATGCATAGAGAGTGAATGTGAGTTAAGTGATGTAGCCTAGGAATCAAGTGGTATCAGAGCTAGAATTGAAATAGCTCTTTGAAAATTTATTTCTGAAATTTATATGTACTGAAGCAGTGAAGAAAGTTGGGTTTCAAATCTGTTTGACAAAATATGTAGGTTTGAATAAGCATATAGTGAAGGTCGAAAATTCAGATTGCAGAATCTGAAGTTGAGGCAAAGAATTTGGAAGATTGATTTGGAATACATGCTTGGTAGACGCAGTGAGGAAAATTTGAAGTTCTAAATATGTTTAAGAGTGACTACAGATTTGAGGAGGTTTACAGTGAAGGTACATAGAATTGAAGTGAACAGGATTTGCAGAATGAAAGAAGAACAAGATCATGTAGGGATCTTTCCGGTGAACTAATTTTAAATCTGATTTGAGATTTATGATTGCAGGGTGATGGCTGAAGAAAGTGAAGATTGAGTTTTGATGGTGAATGTAATGAACCTGATATTCAGCTGGAGGATGAATAGGGAGGACCATTGCAGTGTTCTCAAGAGAAGGTGAGTAGATGAGCCATTTTTAACTCTATTTTGAAGAATTGTTTGCAGAATTTAGATCATAGGCAATTGGAGAAATCTCAGCAAAGGCAGATCACAGCTTTGAGAGCAGTGATAAAAGAATCCAACAAAGGATTCTAAGGTGAAGAAGAAAGTGTGGCAGAACCTAGAGAATTCCCAACAGAGGTTGGATGCAAGAAGAAAAGATTTTTTCTTGAGAAGTTGCAGAGTGAATCCTAGAAAGAGCAGAAGAGAGTGCTCAGAAGGTTCCAGCAGATAGGGGACCAATACTTTCCAAAAGCCCAGATCCAGAGGAAAGGATTGGTGAGGTAAGTTACAACAAGAGAGCTTGCTGTTGTAGAGGCTTAGTGAAGCTTGTGAGTGAAGAACTCATGGAGGAGAAGATGGCTACTGATGTCCATAGCAGAGATTACAGAGGTTCTGAGAGAGGCCACAACAAAAGAGAGAAATAAGATGCCAAAGAAAATGGCATGAGGAAGAAATCCACCGATGCAGAATGGTGGAAAGAGGTAGCTGCGATCACAGAACAGTTTAATAAACTGGAAAATAGGATAAAGGAAAGCCAAAGAGTTGGTTGGCTCATGAGGAAGAGAGTGAATTTGCAACCATTACAGTTGAGGTTGAGGCAAAAGGAGATTTCCTTACTGAAGAAAGAACTCAAAGCTGCTATGTTTAGAAAAGAAGTTTCTTCTTGTGAAGCAGAATAGAGTACCGGTGAAGAATGGAGATCTGTAGGAGATCTTGTGAGACATGGTGAAGACTTAAGGTAGAAAGAAGGTTGTCTTACTGAAGAGGTATGATTGATGATTTCCTGAGTTATTGGACAAGTCTAGAGCAACTGGATGATGTAAAGACTTGTATTTGTGAATCTGACACTTGTAAGGTGATTTCAGATTCTCCAGAGGAGGAGGAACTCAAGGTTCTTGAGTCAAGGATGGAATTTGAAGATTCCACATGCAGATATGTTCAAGGAGAAGTGCTTGAGAAAGCAACCAAGACTGCAAAGTCTTGTCGTTTTAAAACTAAGAACTTGTGTGTGTTTGCAGGTACATCACAAGGAGATGAACAAACTTTAAATTTTGTTGAGGAGGAAGAGAAATTGAATCTGAAACCTGTTCAGATCAATGCTAAGATAGTGAGATCTCAGGAGAAAGACATGAAGACCGAAGAGTCCAATGAGGATATTCAACAGAATATTGAAGCAGAGAGAGAAGGACCAGTAGATGATTGGTCAAGAACAAGCATAGGTATAAGAGGTTGTGTAAGGTTCCCAAAGTCTACTCCAATGGAAGTTGTTGAATTGTATAGAAGGATGGATTTATAAAGAAGAGAATTGGAGAAGCAGAGTACCTATGCACAAGATAAGTTGTTGAAGAAGCAAGGTAGAGAAATTGTCATGAATGAAAATAAAAAATAGAGGATAAGAAAATGATTCAGCAAAATGAAGGAGTTCATTTTGGTGAATCACAGCAGAAGGACATTCATGAAGCAGATGGAGGAGAGAAGAGGAGACTAGCTAACGGTCTCATGAGTAAAGAAAATTAGCATACTGATGTACTGATAGAGGATTTAGAAGGAAGTTCTGAACAACATACTGATGTGTTGTCAGAGGAGAAGAAGTTATTGAAGCCTTGTAATTTTAATGCTGGCGATTCATGTGTTGATCATGCAGGCAAAGAGGAAGAACAAAAAAAGGAATTTTTCAGATAATTGAATGAAGGAGAAACTATGTTGGCCAAAAACATAGTGAAGAATCATCATTTTAACATGGTTATTGGAGCAGTGGAGATGAATCTGACAGCTGAAGAGAAAGTTAGTGAAGAATATCTGAGTCTTGAAAGAGACTTAGGACTGCTGAAGGAAAGTTTGGTGATTGGGTCATCAAATGAGGCCTTTGGGTCTTATGGTTTTAAATTTGACAATTTGTTTATGTGTACAGGTGATGCAAAAGACAATCCATCATTTGGAATTGTCTTGGGAGATTAAAATTTGTTGCAGAAGAAAGAAGATGAGACAGTCATGTCTCACATGCAGAAAATTGATACTGTAGATGACAGAGAATAATTGGCTTGTTTGAATAACCAAGAGAAGATTGGAGAGCAGACTGTGGGGCAGATTTTTATAACTGCTACAGTGAGGAAGAATCAACATTCTATGCTGACAGAAGATGAAAATGTAGAGCTTGAAGAACTTGGTTTTATTTCCAGAATCAACCAAGAAGATGAAAGGAAATGGCTGAAGATTGCCCACGAAGAAGAAAAAGATGCTGGAACTGAATCGCCGCATGCTGAAGATGTAAAAAAAGTATAGAAGAGATGGCTGCAATGTTTGCTAGAAACATTTGAATAAGAGAAAGAAGTTGCAGACACTAAAGTAAAGATGCCTGAAGTTGTGAAAGGAAGAGCAGAAAATACTAGTCTGCAAAATTTGATTATGTTTACTAGTATACTAAATGAGTATGTTGCTACAGGAAGAAAATTAAATGATGATTTATTTTCTAACAGTAGAATTTCAGATGAAGAGAAAAATAAAAATGTTGCAGAGGGGCAGGAAGTTAGGGAGGAAGCAACACCCATGGTGTCAACAGGAGCAACATTGGGAATGACATCTGCAGGAGTAGCAAACATGTTAGTAACATCAGTAACAACAAGAGCGACAATATTTGTAGCAATAGAGATTTAAAGTAGCAGCAGTGGGAAAAGTAATTTTCAGATAGAAGATAAGATGGACATGGAGATCAAAGGCATCATAAGACTGATGGTGAAGGTGTCTCAGAAGCAGCAGACAGCAGCAAGAAAGTAGAAAGATTTCAGCAAGGGAAAGACAAAAATAGATTGTGAAAGCATAGCTGGAGGTAAGATGCAGAACAAGATAGGGAGACCTGGAGAAATACAGATGAAGGATGATGCAGCTGCAGGACGGCAGCATAAAAAAGTATGGGACCTAGGAGGAAGAGATTAAAGACAAATTATCAGGAGATCATGAACAAATTTGAACCTTGGGAGTCTGATGCAGGAGCATTAGGCTCAAGAAATACTTTGTATTTTTTAAGACATAGGGGGGTCTCATGATTTTAAATTATCATGTATTTATTAGTATTTTTGAATAAAAAGTGAGGAATTGTAAATTTTCTCTAGCTGTAAATAACATGAGAGAAAAATATTAGTTAGGGATGTGAAGAGGGAGTCGAATTAGGATCAATTTCAGATTGAGTCTAAAATTAGGAATTTGGGAATTGTAAGAGTTGTCGTGCTGTAAAGGAACCTGAATCGATTTAGGACCTCATTTTTTATAAATGAACACATGAAAGATAAAGTAGAGGTTCAGAGGTTCAGAGGTAGAGAGCTATTGAGAGGCAGAGTAGTAAGGGTAGAGGGCCACCGAATAGAAGATCCAACCTAAACAATGAGGTTTTGTAAGTGATTTCAGTTTTGTATATAAAATGAATTGTTTCAGCGTTGTATGGATATTGTTGATTTAAACTCTGTGTAAACGAGTCCTGTGTGCCCTGGAAGAAATTGACCTTCCTATTGATGCTATATTTTGAATTATATGTGTGTTGGCTGAGCTAATTCCTGTGTGAGACTGTGTGTTTTAATTTGAATAGCAATGGAGGGAATCGATCATTGGAAGGATCGATTCTAGTAAGCATTTGATTGCCTGTCTCAATCTATGTAGGACGAACTAGATGCATTCCAAAATGAAGTGAATTCATGAATTCACCGTATGGTTGAAAGAGGGTTCCATTTCCTTCAAGTTCCTGAGTTTGTATGCTATTGAGGGATTTAATTTGTTAATCTTTGTGCGCAGGGCGAATTCATTCCTTGAACTTTATTTGATTTATATGGGTTCGAACTACTACAAATCTTTGACTGAACTACTACAAAAGTTTGGCTGAATTAAAATGTCTACAACTATGATGTCGCTCGGCTCTGAACACATATCGTCAACTTTGGAAAGGTTAAACTGCATGAAATTTCAATAATTAACTTTCTGAATCAAGACTTGCATTTTCATAATCAAATCTACTTTCAACATATATAAATTTTATGGAATTTTTTATGGACCCAGCTCCAAAAATAGAAGAAAAGAGAGATCAATGCCATAAATGGGCTCATTTTTGTTGCAGTACGGAAGGAAGTGTTATACCACCATTCAACGAGATGTAACCACTTGACCCGTTGTGTTTACTTGTTAGACACAGAACAAGAAAGTTATCCTTCCAAGAATTTATAACCTATCTCAGTTTGACGATCGGATTGAGGATGATAAGATGAGCCAGTTGAATACCCAAACAAGAAAATAATTCGATTCAAAAATTTCCAATAAAAATGGGATCTCTGTCATTTACAATAATCTTTGGGTTTCCATGTAGCTTTTGAATTGTTTCCATAAATGCAGTAGCTACTATACTTTCTTTAAATGGATGAGATAATCCACAAAAGTGTGCATACTTGGTAAGTATATCACCTACCACCATGATGACACGCTTTCCTTCGAACTTAGGTAAACCTGTGGTAAAATCCATTGAGATATCCTCCCAACATTGACTTGGAATGGATAAAGGTCGTAGAAGACCCGGGGTCTTAATTGTCTCAACTTTATTTTGCTGGCATACCAAACATTCTGCCACAAAATTTTGAATATCTGATTTAAGGCCATCCCTAAAAAAATATTTCTTCACCCTGTGATAAGTTTTTAAAAATCCTAAGTTTCCTCCTAAAGTAGAAGTGTGCAAGTCCAAAATAATATTTTGTTTTAGTTGGGAATTCTTACAAATATATAAGTGATCTTTGTACCATAAAGAATCATTTTTCCCACGAAATGTATTAGATGTACTAGAATATTGTTGCAACTTTTGAATGAGTGTCCACACTTCTTCATCCTTCTTCCATTCATCCCTTGCTTCGGTTATCCAATATGGTTGGATAATAGAAATGGCATAAAGCAATGTTTCCACCTCTTCATCCTTTCTTGAGAGTGCATCTGCAACAACATTTAGCTTCCCTTTTTTGTAGATGATTTCAGAGTCATAACCCAACATCTTTGTGACCCATTTCTGGTGCTATTTTGAAGATAGTCTTTTCTCCGAAAAGTGTTTAAGACTATCGTGATCAGTTTTCACCTTGAAGTGTCTTCCCATTAAATAAGGTCACCATTTCTTTAGTGCATGTAGTATTGCCAACATTTCCTTCTCATAAATAGCTTTCTACAAATACTTTCCTTTGATTGGATGACTTTCAAAAGAAATGGGTCTTCCTTCTTGAATTAAAACAATACCAATTCCATTTCCTGAGGCATCACATTCCACAATAAAGGTTTTTACGAAGTCTGGCATAGCTAAGACCGGTGCTAGGAACATTGCCTCTTTAAGATGTTCTAAGGCCTTAGTTGCGTCAGGAGTCCATGAAAATTCATATTTCTTCAATAATATTGTTAGAGGTGTTGTTATTCTCCCATAATTCTTAACAAACTTG
This sequence comes from Pinus albicaulis, assembly GCA_034641835.2. Taxonomy (NCBI): domain Eukaryota; kingdom Viridiplantae; phylum Streptophyta; class Pinopsida; order Pinales; family Pinaceae; genus Pinus; species Pinus albicaulis. The sequence goes on along the minus strand of CM076578.1, from coordinate 281,146,577 downwards.
CGATAATACCCTGTTAACCCGAGAAATCCTTGCAACTGATTTATGGTTGTGGGGACTTTCCATTCCTTAATGGCTTTAATTTTTTAGGGTCTACCTTAAAACCCTCACGAGGTACAATATGACCCAAATATTCCACCTCTTGTACTCCAAATAAACATTTGTATGTATTTTAATATAATTGTTTCTCCTTCAATAGTTTGAGCACCCTGTCAACATGTTGAACATGATCTTTCCAAGACCTGCTGTAGATTAGTATATCTTCAAAAAATACTAGCATAAATTTTCTAAGGAAGGGTTTGAAAATGGAATTCATGAACCCTTGAAATGGCCAAAGGGCATGACCAAAAATTCATAATGACCCTCATGAGTTCGAAATGTTGTTCTCGGAATACCTTCAGTCTTCATTCTAATTTGATGATATCATGAACGAAGATCAAACTTGGTAAAATAAATTGCTCCATGTAACTCACCCAATAATTCATCAATCACAGGTATGGGAAGTTTGTCTTTAATAGTGATCTTATTGAACTCCCTTTAAACCGGACACATGCACCATGATCCATCCTTCTTGTGCACCAATACTACTAGAGTAGAGAAAGAACTTTGACTAGGTTGAATTATACCAGCCTCTAACATTTCTCCAATCATACGTTCAATTTCGCTCTTTTGGACATAAGGTTATCTATAAGGCCTGATGTTTGTAGGAGCACTTCTTCGAATCAAGTGAATAACATGATCATGATCACAAACAGGTGTGATTACTTTGGGAGTTTCAAACACCTTGGAATGATTGTCCAAGACTTTTTGGAGATCTAGAGTAATAGATGATTTTGATGTTGGAACCTCTAGTGAGCATAATTGTGCAATTATGCCTTGTTGTTCTTTCTTTAGAAGATTTTTCATAACATTAGAGATTATTATGTTTCTCGTATCCACTGCGATACCTCGTAATTCCACTTCCTTTCCTTCCGAAAAAAAATTCAAGAAAATTTCCTGAAAATTAAAAGATATTGTCCCCAAATATTGTACCATTGTACTCCTAGTACAACATCAACACCTCCCATTGTAATGGAAAGCATTAGAATATTCAACACATATTCCCCCAGGGTTAGCTTTATATTATGGCATTTTCTAGAGCAATTTATAGTTCCTCCATTTGCAACCATCACTTGGCATTTTGGTGCTGGGTATAGGAAATAATTAAATTCCTTGGCTACCTTACAATGAATAAAATTATGGGTACTACCTGAATCAATCAACACTATTACTTTTTTCTTCTTGATATGTCCTTCTTTCTTAAGAGTTTAAGGAGTGGTAATTCCTGCCAATGCATTACACAATATGGTCAGACTTATTTATCCTCCTTCTAGGGTTGGTTCTTGGTGTATATCCTTTTCTTTTGAAGTTTATTGTTCATTTTCTTCCTCCTCTTCACAATCTATGTAAAATAATTTCTTCTCATCACACTTATGACCTTTAGTGTATTTTCTATCACAACAGTAGAAAAGCCCTTTTTCTCTTTTCTCTTCCAATTTTTGTGGTGTCAACCTTGTAGGTTGTGGAAGTCTAGCAGTAGCAACACTTCCATATTTATAGATGTGAGTGGTAGGCTTCCTTGTCACCATAATTTTACATTCAAATTTTCTTGCCAATCCGAATTCCTTCTCCAGTGAATCAGGTTCCCAAACACAAACTTCATGTTGGATGTTATCCTTTAAAGTCCCTATGAAGAAATACATCTTGTGTTCCTCTGGAATATCAGTTACCCTTATATTCAATTTTTGGAATTCCTCAATGTGCTCCACCACGGAACCCTTTTGTTTGAGATTTATCGATTGGCTAAAGAAGGTGTTATTCTTTGTATCCTCATAATGTGTTATAATTTCCTTCATAAAAATTGACCAAGTGACCTTTTTTTTCTGGAGCAAAGCCATCAATACCATACAAATGTATTTTTTTCTAAATGTAAAGTTGAAATGCATAACTTTTGTTTGTTTTGCACATTATTGAGATCAAAATATTGCTTCATATGTAGTATCCATGTAATAGGATCATTGCCATCAAAATTCCTCATACCCATGTTTGGAATATGGTGGTTCTTCCATCCAACATTAGAGTTTATTAAATCACAATTAATATTTATTTTTTTCTCATCATGAGTTTCCTCTACTATCTTTTCACCATTAGGCAACATTTCTTGTATCAACTTTGTCAAACCTTCCATGTCTGCTTTTAGATCATTCTTCATGTTTTCCATGTTGGCTTTCAATTTTTCTTCCATGTCATCCATATTAGCTTCCATGCCAGCTTCCATGCCCTCCATCTTAGCTTCCGTGCCATTCATGCCTTTATTCAAACCAACCATCTTAGAAACCATGCCTTTCTTCAAAACTTCCATTTCATTTTTTTTTTCTCTTTTCCAGAGTGAAATTTGTTGCACTTGTTCTTGTAATTTTGATATGTCATGTCATCATTCTTCATCTTCATGAGTCATTGTAGAGCCTTCTAAAGTCTTAATGGGTGTTGAATTCTTTTAAGGGGGAATTTTGGAACCCAATACTAATATATATTCTACAATATACCCTTGAAATCAATTCAAACTAATTTTTCACACAAGACTTACGTAATTCAAAAAAAATACACACCTTTTTATTTCTTTTGAGGAGCTCGATATTGAAACTGAATTACCTCTGTGATTTAGAATATTAAATATCTGAAATTTGGCCCTGTAGTATCCCTCTGAAGCTTCTTTCACATGCCATAGGTTTGACCTAATTTGGATTCTTCAAGGAAAATTTATCCACAATCTCCCACAATGCCCTAGTTATGTCTCTGCTCTGAAATTGATACATAGGAAACTATAGCTCATTTACTTGCAGCCTCTTTTTACATAATTCCAATATGATGCTAATAGAGAGAGTTATGACAATTTTCCCACAGTCACCTCTTTGAGATGAAATTATGGAGTTTGAAAAATCCATAAATTCCATAGATCATATCTCTGAAAATATTGCGAACCAAGATCTGAAATTTATACAGGACGTTCCTCAAGACTTCGGCTTCGATCTATAAAAATTTTAGATTCTGAACCTTCCTAGAAACAAAGTTATATTGAAAATCCCACGATGACCTCTTTAGGTTAAATTCGTGAGCCTAGAAAAAACCTGTAATATTCCTAATTAGCGACAGCTAATTGGAATATTCTATTTTGTTTAGTTTGTTGTCTATAGTTTGTAAATAAATAAAAAGTGAGTGAAGAGTTTCTAACTCACTTAAGTGAATTAAGACATCCACCTAGTAGCACAACGTTGTGACTTAAGTGGGAGTCAAGGGGGGCCTAACACCACCTAGAGGAGGGGGGCCTATGTATACTCTAGAAGCTTCTACAAGCTTCTGCATAGATAAGGATGAGTATGTGGAGGAGAGAGAGAGGCTATGTTGGGTTTTGGAGGGAAACCAACGTTATAAAATATGGAGGAGCCTCCTCATTTCATTCATTCTTGAGTTGATGATTTTTGAGTGAGACATTTGTCTTCTTGAGCACGTTGGATGTTTAGCCTGTATGCAGCACTGTTTAGTGCATTGAGTGTCTCCGGTCGGAGATCTCACCCTTAGCCCCAGGGGAATTCGAGTTCCTAATCAGGAAAGGTTTGTTTTTTAGCATTTTGTGAGTCGTTTTATTGTTTGGGTTTGTTGCAGAGCTGGAGCTTATAGAGACTGCGCAGTCACTGGGAGAGAGGACACAGTCCATTGTGGAGGAGCTTCAGATTGGGGTTTCTGCAGGTGATTTAGAAGGTATTTTGAGCAGAGGGACAAACTTTTTCCGTCGGAGGTTTTTGGCGGAGTTTGAGGCAGTATTTCAGCTGTTTCTCTCTAGCCACTGCGCAGTACCTTGGAGGCCAGCATAATTCACTGGGAGGTGGTTTCTTGTGATTTCTGGGGTTGGCGATTCTTGGAATGGTTTTTGGATTTTGTCTAGGTTGTTGAGGACAGGAGGTTTGATGATTTTCAGCTCATTCCAGCAAAGGGATCAGCCCCTAGTCTTCAGTACATTCCAGCAGTAACAGCTACACGGCAGTTTTCCAGCAGCTCGGACGTAGTTCATAGAGTAGCCATTTCCAATATTCTCTGAGAGTGTTTTCTCACTTGCCTTGTGCAAGATTAGCCTATTGTACTTCATTAAATTTCTCAGATTAATAAAATGGCTCAACATTTCCTCTCTATGTTTTCTTCATGAGTTGCCGTAGTTGCCGTATTCTCTTTCTATGGTATTATATGTCTGCCGCACTATTATTGTTTTTCAGCGCTCTAGTTCTATACCACTTGGTGTGTTTATCTTTCACTCTTAGACAGAGTCTGGAAAGGGCCAGGTAGCCTCCGGATCTTGTCCTCTTTTTAGAGGCGACATATCCAGTAAATGCCCTCCCAGTCTATCTCTGGTTGGATTTTGCCGTGTTTTAGAGATATCCCTGAAACGAGATATTACAGTGGTATCATAGCATAGTTCTGGCTTAGCCTGTGGTCTATGACATTGAGAAAGAGACCATACAGAGGCAGGAAGTATAGAGACTATGAGCGTAGGTTGGAGACCACCTACGAAGAGGAAGACTGTGCCAAGGTAGAGGACACAGATCGGGAGAGAGAGCCTGTGATGGACACAGAGCAGGTGGAGCTTGTAGTGGATTTAAGGCAAAAAGAGCCGATGGCAAATGAAACAAAGCCAAAACAGTTTGGAGAGGAACTCCTCAAGTCGGTGCAAGATCTAGCTAGACAGATTGAGGTGATGGGATAGAGGTTCACAGATGTGGAGGCTAGGTAGCAAGAAACTCCATGGGTTTTCCAGGTCGTAGAGGGATCATGTACATCCCACCATTTTCCGAAGCAGGGTGCTGCTCAGTGTGATACTCCTCAGCCGACGGCTTCATGTGCACCTACCCGCTCTACCATGCCCACTTTCTTGGGAGTAGATATAGGGGCAGGAGCCCAACAGAAGGTAGAGCCTGGACACTTAGATGAGTATTTTCTAGAGTATCAGTCCTACGGGAAGGAGTTCAGGGATGCTCTCACATTCAAAGATTTTGTACAGCTCCAACGGGAGAGTAGACCTCACGACCACCATAGAGGGCACCGGCATTATCATGATGGAGATTCCCACCGTGCTTCTAGTAGATTTCATTTGCCTACGTTTGATGGATCATCAAACAGTTCGACAAAGTCTTGGGTGGAGAAGCTGGATATCTATTTCCAGCTTAACCAGATGTTAGAGATGGAGACCATCAAGGTGGCAACATTACATTTGGATGGTGAGGCCCAGGACTGGTGGTTCCATGGGATGGTGACACTCAGGCATTCCACAATGATGACATATGCCGAGTTTACCAGGAGATTGACAGAGCGTTTTGACCGAAGGGATCCGAAACAATATTTTGTTGAGATGATGAAGCTCAAACAGATAGGGAGCCCAGAGACATACATTACAGATTTTTTAAGGGTTTCAGTGATGGTGCTAGATCTATCCACGACACGGATGATCTATATGTTTGTGGAGGGATTGGCAGAGCCACATCGAGGTCTAGTCAGATCTACTAGACCAGCTACACTCTAGGATGCTATCAGTAGGACCAGGGACTTATAGGATGCATTGCCCAGGACATGGACACCTTACCCCCAGAGACAGGGTTTCCAACCCAAGGGGAAGGATGTGAGGGTTCCTCCTCCAAATGGGAATCCAGGACGGGCAAAGATAGATGATGATGCTAGGAGGGATTTGAGGAAGAAGCGGCTGTGCTTCACGTGTCAGGAGTCATGGGCACGAGGGCATAGGTGTGCTGTTGGAAAAGCACACTTCATTGAGGTCTTCTCCGATGATAGCGGGGAAGAGGATGAGGAGGATGATGATGATGTAGGAGATAGTCAAACGCCCCAGGATCAGTTGCTGCCTCCACCTCTAGGGACAGGAGGTGCAGCTTTTGCACCCACAAGAGGGGCCCTTGTAGCTTTGCGAGGAGTTCCTAAGTATTTGACGCTGTGCGTACGAGGGACAGTACGTGGCCAGTGAGTATCAGTCTTGGTTGACATTGGGGCAACCCACAACTTCATTGATGCATAGATGGTCGAGCGAAGGGGTATACCGACTGAGAGTTTTGACGGGTTTTCAGTTTTGGTCCCAGGAGCCAAGACGATGCAGTGTGCCCGGTATGTTCCAGAGTTAGCAGTGATGATGGGTACTTACACTGTGACTAATCACTTTTTCATGGTAAACATACCAGATACCAATGTGGTACTGGGTGTTCAGTGGCTGATTACTCTGGGGAAGGTCACCATGGATTGGGAGGCCTTAGAGATGGAGTGGGATGACAAGAAGACCGGAAAGCATGAGAAGATCCGTGGGATTCATACTTACCCACCTCAGACAGTTTCGGCACTCCGGATGGCGGTAGACTTCTGGAAGGGAGACATAGAGTGGGTGGTTGAGTTGCAAGCATCAGAGGCAAAGACCACTGGTCGAGTAGTTCATCAAGATATACAAACCATACTTGACAGGCATGAGGTAGTGTTTGGGGATATACCACCAGGTCGGCCACCAGATAGAGGGTTTGAGCATACCATCAAGCTTGAGCAGGGTATTAAAGTGATGATCACTACACCCTATAGGCATCCCAAAGCCTATCAGGATGAGATTGAGCGGGCCATCCAGGAGTTGTTGGCTCTTGGACACATCGGACTGAGCACAAGTCCGTTTGCTTCTTCTGTAGTGCTAGTAAAGAAGAAGGACGACACCTTGAGGATGTGCATTGAATACAGGGCCCTGAACAAGAAGACACTGAAGAACAAGTACCCTATACCCAGGATCAATGAGCTGATGGATGAGCTGAGAGGAGCTAAGTTCTTCTCGAAGATTGATTTGAGATTAGGGTACCACCAGATTCGCGTGAGGTAACATGATATTCCTAAGACCGCCTTCAAGTGTCATTATGGGCTCTTTGAGTTTTTGGTTATGCCTTTTGGGCTGACCAATGCAGCAGCCACCTTTCACTCTTGCATGAACCATATCTTCCGTAGTCATCTGAGGAAGTTTGTATTGTTTTTCTTTGATGACATACTCATATATAGCAGGACTTGGGAGGAGCATCTCCAACATATAGAGGCAATACTACGCATATTGGAAGAGCAACAGTTCTATTCTAAGCTCTCCAAGTGTGAGTTTGGGATGAAGGAGATGTTATAATTGGGCCACATTATTGGACTGGACGGAGTGAGGGTCCATGAGGAGAAGATTAGAGCCATCAGAGATTGGCCAGAGCTGAAGATCATGACGGAACTTCGAGGGTTCATTCGGATATGTACTTATTACAGGAAGTTCGTCAGAGGATTCTCACAGCTTGCTACACCCCTTAGAGATTTGACGAAGAAGGGTGCATTCAGTTGGTCAGATACAATGTAGCGAGCCTTTGATAGGCTCAAGGAGGTGATGAGTAGCTGCCTCGTGCTTGCATTGCCGGATTTTACGCAGTGATTTTTCTTGGAGTGTGATGCGTCGGGAGAGGGGATCGACGTAGTATTGATGTAGGGGGGACACCCTATAGCTTTTGAGAGCCGGAAGCTCCTTCCACATGAGAGGATGTATTCTATATACGACAAGGAGATGTTGGCCATCATGCATGCCTTGGCCAAATTCCGGCAGTATCGGGTAGGGAACAGGTTCAGGGTGAGGAATGATCACAACAGCCTCAGGTTCCTTTTGGAACAGAAGCAGCTATAGGAGAGGCAGCAGAAGTGAATCAGTAAGATCCAAGCATATGAATTCGACATTGAGTATGTAAAGGGTAAGAATAACAGGGTAGCAGATTCCCTTTCATGTAGACCAGCCATGTTATCTCTTATGGGCTTGGGTACAGATTGGAGGGCTCGAATTTTAGTTGAGTATTCCAAATACAGGTTTGCATGTGAGGTGCTGGATGGATGGGTGGCAGATGATAGGTACAGGGTGGTCGATGAGATCATCTATTACAGGGACAAGATCTTCTTGACTGAGGGATCTCAGCTTAAGAAGGAGATACTCTAGGCATCACATGATTCTCCATTGGCAGGCCATCAGGGGTTTACCAAAACCTACAGGGCCATTAGAGAGAGGTTCTCATGGGAGGGCCTCAAGGAGGACGTACTCCAGCACATCACAGAGTGTGACGTTTGTCAGAGGAACAAGGGGGAGATGACCCATCCCACGGGACTGTTGCAGCCTCTTCTCATTCCGGAGGGAAAATGGGAGAGCATATCGATGGACTTGATCACAGGGTTGCCCATGGTGCAGGGAAAATATTGTATCTTTGTCATCATTGATCGACTGACAAAGTATGAGCAATTTTTCACCATATCCGCACACTACATAGCAGCATAGGTGGCCGACATGTTCTTCCGAGAGGTTTTCAGGTTGCATGGTCTTCCTAAGACCATCATCAGTGACAGGGATAGCCGCTTCATGGGCAGATTTTGGAAGGAGCTTTTCCGACTGGTGGGGACAGACTTGACACCGAGTACCAGTTTCCACCCACAAACGGATGGACAGATAGAGATAGTTAACAAGTGGCTAGAGGGCTACTTGCGTAACTATGTTAGTGGGAAGTAGCGAGCATGGTTGAGATGGTTTCATTTGGGGGAGTACTGCTACAAATCGACACATCACATGTCTATTGGTATGTCACCATTTTATGCTTTGTATGGGTACCATCCTTATCATTTATTGATGTGATGTTCAGTGCGAGTAAGGCTCCTAGAGCCAAGATGTGGATCCAAGAGAGTTAGGATATCCTACGAGCTCTCAAGAAAAATATGTCTACAGCACAGAAACAACATAAGCTATATGCTGATAGAAGTTGGGTGGAGAGACAGTTTGAGGTAGGGGACTTGGTATACCTATGGTTACAGCCATACCGACAGTCATCGCTGAAGCAGAAAGGGGCTGAGAAGCTGAAGCCTCACTTTCACCGGCCATACAGGGTGATACAAAGGATTGGGTAGGTTGCATATGAGTTGGAGGTGCCCCAAGGCAGAAAGATCCACAACATTTTCCATGTATCATGCCTGAAGAAGGCGCTGGGACAACAGGTGACAGTGACAGAGGAGCTACCACCTACAGATGATGAGGGGCACTTCGTGTTGCAGCCGGAGGCCATTATTGATACTAGGGAGAGGTGGTTACGGAGCAGGACGGTCCGGGAGTTCTTGGTGAGGTGGAAGAATTTGCCGGATGAGGATGCCACTTGGGAGAGCGAGAAGATATTGTAGCATCCATCACTTCAGTTGCTTAATGACAAGCAACATTTTACCGGGGGAGACTGTAATATTCCTAATTCGCGACAGCTAATTGGAATATTCTATTTTGTTTAGTTTGTCGTCTATAGTTTGTAAATAAATAAAAAGTGAGTGAAGAGGGTCTAACTCACTTAAGTGAAATAAGACATCCACCTAGTAGCACAACATTGTGACTTAAGTGGGAGTCAAGGGGGGCCTAACACCATGTAGAGGAGGGGGGCCTATGTACACTCTAGAAGCTTTTGTAAGATTCTACACTGATGAGGATGAGTATGTGGAGGAGAGAGAGAGGCTACGTTGGGTTTTGGAGGGAAACCAATGTTATAAAATATGGAGGAGCCTTCTCATTTCATTCATTCTTGAGTTGATGATTTTTGAGTGAGACATTTGTCTTCTTGAGCAGGTTGGATGTTTAGCCTGTATGCAGCACTGTTTAGTGCATTGAGTGTCTCCGTTCAGAGATCTCGCCCCTAGCCCCAGGGGACTTCAAGTGCCTGCTCAGGCAAGGTTTGTTTTTCAGAATTTTGTGAGTCGTTTTATTGTTTGGGTTTGTTGCGGAGCTAGAGCTTATAGAGACTGCGCAGTCACTGGGAGAGAGGATGCAGTCCATTGTGGAGGAGCTTTGGATTGGGGTTTCTGCAGGTGATTTAGCTGGGATTTTGAGTAGAGGGACAACCTTTTCCCATTGGAGGTTTTTGGCGGAGTTTGAGGCAGTATTTCAGCTGTTTCTATCTAGCCATTGCGGAGTACCTTGGAGGCCAGCGTAATTCACTAGCGAGGCAGTTTCTGGTGATTTCTGGGGTTGGCCATTCTTGGAATGGTTTTTGGATTTTGTTTGGGTTGTCGAGGAGAGGAGTTTTTTCGATTTTCAGCTCATTCTGGCAAGGGGATTAGCCCCTAGTCTTCAGTCCATTCCAGTAGTAGCAGCTACATGGCAGTTTTCCAACAGCTGGGATGCAGTTCATAGAGCAGCCATTTCTGGTATTCTATGAGAGTGTTTTCTCACTTGCCTTGTGCAAGATTATCCTATTGTACTTCATTACATTTCTCATATTAATAAAATGGCTTAGCATTTCCTCTCTATGTTTTTTGGATGAGTTGTCGTAGTTACCATATTATCTTTCTATGGTATTATATGTCTGTCGCACTACGATTTTTTTTTAGCGCTCTAGTTCTATAGCACTTGGTGTGTTTATCTTTCACTCTTAGACAGAGTCTGGAAAGGTCCAGGTAGCCTCTGGATCTCATCCTCTTTTTAGAGGTGACATATCCGGTAAATGCCCTCCCAGTCTATCTCTGGTTGGAGTTTGCTATGTTTTAGAGATATCCCCGAAATGGGATATTACAAAACCCTATCTTCCATAGGTCATATCTCTGTAAATATTGCGAACAAAGTTCTGAAATTTTTACATGACGTTCCTCGAGATTTCAGCTTCACTCTGTAAAACTTTCACCTTTTGAATCTTTGTAGAAACAAATTTATAGCGAGAATTCCATGATCACCTGTTTGGAGTAATTAAACCCTAGAATCCAAAGCTATGATACCAAATGTTATGAAACCAGCTCCAAAAATAGAAGAAAAGAGAGATCAATGCCTTAGAAATCAGCTACTTCGAGGGTGCAACCTCCAGTACATTACATAAATGAAAAATTCTTGGATGATATAAATGAAAAAACCTCCTTCTATATGTAGGATTCCACCGGGTCACAATATAATCCTAGCCGACCTAACAATAATAAATGTAAGGGAAAAATAATAACAATATTGGGGTTACAAGGGTACAAAAATAGCAATATTGGGGTTACAGGGGTACAACAATAACAATAAGGGGGTTACAATAACAAAAATAAGGGACTATACTAGTAATATAGGGACCTAACAAAATTCCATAGTTATTTGCTAATATAAATAATTTTCTAATAAATTGAGTGCAAAAAAAATTATGAAGGTCAATACGATTCAATGAAATCAAAATTCTGTATCTTCCAAACTACACTGTAAAAAATACTAAAAAATTTATGGTGCATTACATTGGTTCGTCATCTCGAATGGGTAGTTTTTATATTTTTAGTTTATAACTAATATGTTGATAAACTTGACGTTGAATTAAACATATTCAAAATTTTTAGTTTTTTCGTATTGGTTCAGCTCAAAATTTTTTAGTAATTATGATATGCATTAGTTGGTTTTGTAAATATAATGATACCGAAGTAGAGTCCATCTAGATTGTTGCAACACAGTTTTTTCTCAAAAACACCAAGTTAACAAAGAATACACTAGTGCTGAACAACATGAAATTTTATGAATCCCTTGATTGTTAAAGAACACACACAAATAATTGCTAGGTTGACATATCAAACGTGAATTAAAAAATTCCAAAAATAAGTAATAGAAATTTAATAAATTTTTTGACAAGTTTTGTTTTTATCATTAAATGAAATTCTAAATAGAAAATTTGTTTTGGCTTGAAGAAAATTGAAAAAATTCCAAAAGTGATATTTTCTTCTCAAAAAAGGGAAAATAGTGTAACCAAGCTTGACATTTTCACCTATTAAATAGTCATAATCATGAGCATGGGACATGCTCACCTCGTAGAAAAATTTCTTATTTTATCACTTACAATTTTCCTACAGAGCATGGTAACTTTTTTACTTTAGACAAGGGGTTCCCCTACTTATCTCCACAACAAGTTTCTCTCTCTCTCTCTCTCTCTCTCTCTCTCTCTCAGAAGGATCATATATAAAAGAAAATGTAAAGTATTTAGAATATACATTTCCTCCTAGACCTCATACATCAAGTGGAAAATATTAACACCAAAAAATCATACAAGAAAAAGACATTAGAAAATGTCAAGAAAACATTACAAATAAATAGTTTCCAACAGAAATACCTTATGGAAAAAAAATTAATAAATTCCTATGGTTCAATCATAAATTGATGGATAACGGACCATCAACAAAGAGTTTTTGCAGACATCACGTTTTTTCCTTCAATAAATGTGCAGTCTTCGGGATGGCGAAAAGTCACCATCCAAGACCACTTACCACACTTGGTGAATGTAGTGCCCCGCTTTGGTTGATGGACATTGATCCTTCATAATTTATTCGTTGAGGACCTTAGGTTGAGGATCCGAACACATGACTCTATTATTAGTAGATTTGATGGTTATGTATGTCTTTATTGATACTATGATGATTGTAGCATTAATGGACATGCATGTTCTTTATTGATATCATGATGATGATAGATTTTATGGATAGATATGTTTTCTATTTGATTTTATGATGATGATGCCTTTGATGGATATGTCACCACTTCCATGGTTTGAAACTTCGGGACGAAGTTTAATTTAAGGGGGGGTGTATGTAGTGCCCCACTCTAGATTTCTGACCTTGATATGACATTAACAATGATTTAGCCTGAAGGCTCACACATTATTATTTTGGGATCTCAGGTGGAGGATATTGACACTTCACTCTACTATTAGCGGATGTGTTTATTTCCTAGTCGATGTTAGGATGATGGTGGCTTTGATGGATATGTATTTTCTATTGACGCTATGATGATGATAGTTGTGATGAATGTGTCTACTTACATTACTTCTGGTTCACAATGAACAATGATGTGGATGATTATGTCATGTTGATGATTTTGTTATGAAAATGACTAACACTAAGAAACATGGTGACTGATGATTACTGAGTATTACAGGAAACCACCAGAGGCAATCGCACATGATGAGCCGACATCATCTGGTTTGACAGAAATAAATATTTTGTATTTGAACTTCTAAGTTCAGTGTGAAACTTGTTATATATTTACATATACCTTGATGATAGGCCATTGGTTGCAGGAACATGTTAGTTGCTTGGCCGAATGACTCACATATGGGTGATGGGGTTGTACAATTGGATGGAACTTCATGGGAGGGGTGGGACAGTGTCCCTGATCTCACCTACTAGCACTCCCGCCATGACTTAGGCTGGAAAGGTCGAAACACCTTCGCCTTGAAGATCATGATGCCATGGGGGCAAGTCCCAAATTGGGTTCGCTCACGAGGATTTCTGGGGGGCGCGCATCAAGGCGGACTCCTTGATCCCCAGCACCATTAGTCTCACTATAGCAGGCAACATACGAGATGATAAGGGTCTCTGTAGTTGCACATATAATTTCCCCTCATAATCACTGGATGCTTGAAGGGCAAGTGGTGTGGCACCCTTGGAATTTCAAGAGAAATTCTTGAAGGGCACGACCGACTTGGCACCCTTGGCATCAAAAATAAATTCTTAGGCATGGCACCCTTGGAACTTCGAATGGAAGTTCTTGAAGGGCATGACTAAACTCGACCTTTGACATCATTAAAGAAACTAATAAATATAATCAATATATGAAACCCAACTAATTCATAACAAATGATATATGATGTTAGAACCAAAAGAATTAAATGAAGAATAAAACTTAGGGCAAGGGAGGAATAGGAAGAGATAAATTAATTACCGTGATAACTCTACCATTTCCTTGTTAAAACAAAATATTAAATGGATAATGTATATGAGTAACTTAATTAGGCAAAAAGGGGAAAAGAGGGACATAGAGTTAAGTATAAAGATTTATTAAAAACTTCATTAAGAGAAGAGGGTGGTGAATTATAATAAGATTAATAAATTAAAATTTGAGAAATTAGAGAACTTCCATGTGGCAAGAGCCAACATAAGAATATTCATCATAAATGCAAATTGAGGTAGTTTAGGGGACCAAATCTTAGACTTATCAATTAACTGCAGTAATAAACACAAATTAAGGAGTAGAAAAGGGGAATCAAGAGACAACTAGGAGAAGAAATAGGAAGTCTTATTGGGTTGAGGAAAATTTACTATTTTAAATGAATAATTAAGTAAATTATTTTGGAGAGTCTTGATGAGAGGATGACACATGGGTGGGTGAATAATCAAATTTTGGGTTAATCAAAAAATAATTATTTATGCATGAAGTTCCAAGTGTCACCTATGAAGCATTCTATAAAAGAAAGGGAAAGGGAGGGGAAAAGGACTTTTTTTGGGGGGGTTTTATCCTATGGTTGGATGGAGGAGATGATGTCAAATTTGAGTGGTTATGAGCTATAGTTGAGTTTGGTGAGATAGAGGGTTATAGAGAGGGGACTCTTGAGCCATGAGAGGCTCACCTCTATCAGCTAGCATTTTCCTTTGTTTGTACAACCCCATTGCAGCTCGGGGGTCCGCGGGGAAGGAGAGTACCCAAGGAGTAGGTTGGGAGGTTAACCGGTGAGTTACTGCATTCGTTTTGAGCACGACTCATTCAGGCGTGGAGGTAGACGACATCAAAGGAGCTCGCCAAGCAGCAGGTCCAGTTTGGCTCTCGTTTCACGGTGTACGGTACACGTTTATTTATATCGCTTTTATTTATGATGATTTCATATGTGTATGAAGTCTAATTTTATGAATTTGGATAAGAGACCTCATACACATATGAAATCATCATAAATAAAAGCGATATAAATAAACGTGTACCGTACACCCTGAAACGAGAGCCAAATTTCTTGCCACCTAACGACTCGGCTGATGTCGTCCCCCCACCTCCACCCGAGAGTGAGTGGGTGCTCAAAGCGATCTTGGCCGAATGCCGGTTAACCTGCAAGCCTACTCCTTAGGTACTCTCAGTAGTTTGAGCTGTGAATTTAGCCACAAGCGAAGGAAAAGGCTGCTGATCAGAGGTGAGCTATAAGTAACTCCAAGAGTCCTCGTAACCTGTCTCGCCAAACTCAACGCCCACTCAAGATGGGCGATCGTCTCATCCCATTTCCTTAGGATAAAACCCCCAAAAAAAAAAGTCCTTTTCCCCTCTAAGTGTTTCATAGATGACGCCGAGACTTCATGCGTAAATAATTATTTTTTTATTGGCAAAATTTGATTATTCCTTACCCTGTGTCATCTCTCGCCGAACTCATAAATAATTTACTTATTAATTTAAAATGATAAATTTTTCACCCGACCAAAACTTTCTATTTCTTCTCCTAGTTGTCTCTTGATTCCCCCTTTTCTACTCCTTAATTTGTGTTTATTACTGAAGTTAATTGATAAGTCTCAGATTTGGTCCTCTAACTACCTCAATTTGTTCTTTTGATGAATATTCTTATGTTGGCTCTTGCCAATTGGAAGTTCTCAAAATTTATCAAATTTTAATTTATTAATCTTATTTTAATTCACCACCCTCTTCTCTTAATGAATTTTTTAATAAATATTTCTCCTTAAATCTATGTCCCTCCTTCCCCTTTTTACCTAATTAAGTGTTATGTACTTAATATTTTGTTTTAACATGGAAAGGGTAGAGTTATCATGGTAAATATTTTATCTCTTACTATTCCTCCCTTACCCTAAGTTTTATTCTTGATTTAATTCCTTTGGTTCTAACATCATATGTCACTTGATATGAATTATTTGGATTTTCATATATTGATTATATTTATTAGTTTATTTAATGATGTCGAGGGTGTCAAGTTGGTCATGCCCTTCAAGAAATTCCATTCGAAGTTCCAAGGGTGCCATGCCTAAGAATTTATTTTTGATACCAAGGGTGCCAAGTCGGTCGTGCCCTTCAAGAATTTCTCTTGAAATTCCAAGGGTGCCACACCACTTGCCCTTCAAGTATCTAGTGGTTACGAGGGGAAATTATATGTGCAATGATAGAGACCCCTATCATCTCATATGTTTCCTGCTATAGTGAGGCTAATGATGCTAGGGATCAAGGAATCCGCCTTGATGCGCGCCCCCCCGAAAATCCTCGTGAGCGAACCAAATTTGGGACATTCCCTCACGACATCATGATCTTCAAGGTGAAGGTACTTCGACCTTTCCAGCCTAAGTCACGGTGGGAGTGCTAGCGGGTGAGATGAGGAACACTGTTCCACCCCTCCCATGTTGTTCCATCCAATT